>OY728145.1:925309424-925521924 GCA_963277665.1 Viscum album | reverse complement strand
TGAAATTCAATTTTTATAAGATAATTTTTTCTTATGAATAATTTTCTCTAATATTTTGATACCATTCAATGGGAATCAGAACAAGAGGATATGATAGATGATCTTTCATTGTATTCATTCAATATTCTTAGTTCCAAATATTCTTGAGGATCTTTATTTTTTTATAATTTGTTACAATTTTTTATTTAATAACTTAATGAAGAGTATGAGTTTCATTATCAATAATGGTTTCCCCATATTCGATGTAAATGGATTTCATATATGTACAGAGATGATGGTTTATTATTTTTATCACCTAGAATGGATATTATTGACATCATCAATAATGGTGTATACATACATAGAGTTAGGATAGAAATTAAATTACAATATAAAATAATATTGATGTTGATGGGAGAGTACACAATTTTTATTATTATTCATCTATGATAAATAGTTGACAAGTGTAATGGGATCCAAAATAGTAAATTATATATAGGGAAAGCTTCATGATATTTATAAAGTTAATATGGTCAAGGACTCAAGATTAAAATCAAGCCATGAAAAATTTAAGAATATATGGATTATAAAATATGAGTTTTTGGATTTTTAATTCATTTAATTGAAAAAAATTGATCAATTTGAGGTTATAAATAATTTCTTTAAGACTTCATTTTTGATGAAATTGAAAACAATTCTACTGAAGAATTTTATTGTAAAAAATATTTGATTTGGAGGATCAAGAATTAAAATTGGTTTATCATATGTGGGATCAATAATATATTAGTAACTTATGAGATATGAAGGAATCCCACATTTAATAAGAAATTAAAATTTGAGGGGATGATTTCTTTTAATGTCATCAATTTAGTATACTGAACCTAGATCACCCAAAAGAAGCCTTAGTCGGTGATCCATTAAAATTATTTTTGGTTCCTCATGTGCGTGGGGTAGTTAACTTGTAGAGAGGGTACAAGGGGTGATAATGGGTAGAGTATACTCTATGATAATATTTAACATTAATAAATTGTGTAAGAAAAGCATTGATAATTAAATAACCAAAAACAAAATAACACATGAAAACATGTCATATTACATACATAAATTACATATATAATCTAATAATATCCATAAAAAAGTAAATTGCATCACCTATAGGATGACCATATACATACAGGTCAAAGAGAAGAAAATAAATCATATCCTGTCACCAAGGATCCACCAGATCCTTTACTAAAACCAATTCCACACACCAACTCCACTAATATCTTGATACTAAGACTTTTCTATTTACAATTTACAAAACCATGGTGTTTTTATGCATCCTAGATGGCCCATGTAGTGTTTGAGTATGAAATTATTAATCCACCACCAATGGTTTCCTAGATAAAATCCATACACATATAAGTGTATAAAAAGTGAAACATTTGATAAAAAACACACCAGAATAACCCACTACACCCATTCTCTACAATCCAAGATGATCACATTACTTACTTTGAAAAATGGAGGAATAAAGCAACATACCCATGTTCTATCCAACTAGAAGTACCCTTGTTTTTGTAAACAATTCCAAACCACATAGTAATACACACTGAATTATAACCCACATGACCATAATAATAAATTAGTAATAATCCACCAAAATAACATCTATATATCATACCTCAATAACCATGATCTACGGATTCACATTCCAATTTCTAGATTAACATCCCGAAAAATCCAGAGCACGTTGAGCATCTACTCCAATTTGGTAATCTCAATCACTCCCAATGTTTTTATGGAAACCTCTAACATATTCCTCTTAGGAACCTATAATTAAGCCCATAAAACTATTCCAATGAACTATAAAGGATACAAAAAATGACTAATGGTTAAAATTCCACATGTGCCTGGTCTATTTTGTAAAAAAACCTAAAGGCATTGACACCATAGTGAGTAGGAATCACTAATAACATATGAACACGACATGCATGTAAAAACCTAACCACAACCCACTGAAATGGTCATTAAAAGTCATGTTACAATAGAAAATCCATTTCAATAATTCCCCTAACAATCCACACAAATCATGATCTAAATGAATCACATTTATAGATTTATCAAAAAACTACCATTTTCAAACACATGGTGGATTTCTTTACAATACCACGATCCATCAATCATGAATAATCTATACTGCACTAACATTTCATTTTCAAGTAAAAAATTTTTTATTGGTTTTTTCTTATATTTCAATATTTTATTGATTCCTAGTTTTTCTGAGGTTCTTGAAATATTTTATCATTTTTATGGAATTCTAACACATTTTAGATAAATATGTTATGAATCTTGGGAAAATGGAATAGAGAGTTCATGAAATTTAATTAAAAAGATGTTTTCTAACATGATGAGTGATGGGGAGAAGGAAAATATAAATTTAATGAATAAATAAAAGTAAAAAGCATATAATGATTATATTGTTCTAAAGATTCACCCATGAATGAAGGCCGTATACTTAGTGAAGAATTATGTTGGAGGAGGTTAGTGGCTAGGGGAATTAAGTTTTGATGGGTAGTTGGGATGGAATTTTGGAAAATTTTATTATGTAAGAGTATTTAGGGTGATCTTATATATTGGTACCCCCATATATTAGGGTCCTAGATTTTTTGACATCAGTAAATGGTGATTTCATGTCATGAAAAGGGGAGTAAACACCATGAATATAGGTATGTGTCTTCATGTTACTCTTATAAATAGGAACATTTACGCCAAAGAGACCCTTACTTAGTGAAACTTTAGTGAGATAAGAGGCCTCACAATGGGGGGTGTAACCTTTTCCATGACAAGGATGGCATAGATGAGGGAAAAGCCCTATATGTTTATATTTATAGGTTTTAAACACCATTAACAATGTGGTAATAATGTGGTGCAACCCTAGGTAGTGGGATCATAATTATACTTGAATGTGGTGTGTCACTTCATGACATAAGAGGTTAAATTATAACTTATCTTGATAAGATTAATAGTAATACTTATGAATAAATTAAATGAGATTTAAAAGATTGTTTTTATTTTTCCTCTAGTGGTTTCATGGGAAGTACCTCATCAAAACCTTCTAGGCCAGGTATGTTACCCCAATCATATTTATTCCCCTCCATCTAAATTCAAATATATTTTTGATTGATAATCACCAAGTAAGTTGATTCAAAATTTCTTTATATTGTTATTCTATTTTTATTCTTGGATTTTTTTTATTACCAGTAGACAAGATACCCTAGGGGTTTTACTAGTTAAACTTATGATGAGGGTTTTTTTTAATGTAAGGGTTTTCCCTCTTCTCCTATAGTGGATCATCACCATTATCTAGGAACTTCAATGTATTTTTGGATGGTTTCTCTACATAATGACCTATACTTTCATTTAACCATAGTTCTTAGGTTTGTTTTGGATATGTACATCCTATTAGTTTTGAAATAAATTGTTAATAAAAAATTCATTGTTGTTACTTGTTGTTCTTGAAATTGTGTGAAAAAATGTGATGTTTACTTGGTTTTAATGTGGTGTTTTACTTCAAATATATTTTATGCATGTAAAGTGTTTAAGGAAATTTCTTAAAGTTCATTATTAATAAAAAATAATTTTAAAGGGATATTTTGATATTCATTTTTTTATAAATGAATTTTCATTGATTATAGTCTTTGTATTTAAGTGAAGGCATGTTTGATTATGTAATTATTTATGTTTCCAATAATATGATAATTGATTATTAATGAGTTTCTCATGGGAACCTTGGGCATGAGTTTTGGTAAATTGGATTCATGATAAAATATCATTTGTTTCATGATTTCTAGAGCTTTATTCATTGTTGTTCTCTATCTAGAGGATTTCACCAGACTAAATAGACAGGGTAAGTTGATGTTGGTTCTGTTTGGTTCAAATATGTTAATTAATGTTTCAAAATCCCGGTCCTATTTACCCATTTTATATAATTTTATTATCATCATAGATATAGTAACACCACATGATTTTAGTTTATATTATTTTAAATTAATACTACGTTCAATCTCATTTACCACACATAACACTAAGCTTATACAAACTATGATATACTATAAGGATATTATTATTTAAATATAACTATTATAACCTAGATGTTGGATTAAAAATTAGGAATAAAAGTATCCATATTTTGAAATATATTTATAATTTTTTTCCAAAATATATTGAAAAATCAATCAAACATTTTTTTGGTTAGAATGAAGTTGAAATATTTTAAAGGAATAAGAGATATTTACCCCAAAACAATTTTCATGCACGCAAAATATTTTTATCCTAATTAATAAAAGTATTTACTATTGAAGAATGTGTTTAATGAAATTTTTAGATTATATATCCAATACAACTAATTAACATTAATTTAATTGTGGTTACTAGTCATGTAATGAGAATGAAATTATTTTCTAATTTAGAAATTTACTTTCCAGAAAAATGATATTTATTAAATTTTATGTGTGGATATTATAAATAATTTATATAAATTGGTTTATAAACTAGACATAAATTTTTATACCAGCCTAAAAAAATATAGCCTATGGTGATTTTTTGGGATTTTTATGAAAGGATTGATTTTTGGGTGAACAATGAAAAATACTGATTTTTACAAAAATTGTCATTTATTTTAAAGTAATTAATTTTTCACATTATATATTGGATTGGATTGTAGTAATATTATAAAAAATTATTAAACACAATCTATTTAATTAAATGTGAATAAATTTTGTAAATCATTTTGGAATAAAATCATTTTTATACTTCAAATGATAAATTTTATAAAAATTGTTTTTCACTGTGTTACAATAACTTTTAGTAGAATTTAAATTTACCAATTCTAGAAATGAAATCCTAAAAAATGGGTTTCTTATTTGGAATCATGAAGCTAAAATTTATTTATGATTCCAATTTCATTTTCAGTGACAATGAATTCTGTCCATGATAAAAGTCTATCACCCTAGTAAAGGGTAAATTTGTTTAATCAAGGATAAAACTATGGGATAAAGTCTAAAAATAAAATCAAAACAATATAATATTTTATTGGATGTGTTTATTTTGAATAAAAGCATTCAATTATTAAATATATTTCATTTCAGTGACATATTTCTATGATTATAAGCTTTAAATTATTTTAAGTGAAAGATAATTAGAAAATGTCACTCCCTTTATTTTAATACATATAATATGTTTTAAAATATATAAAATGAAGGTATGAATAAATATAAAACTTTATTTTGAATATGAAAAAATTATTTAATTGCATTAATATATATTTAATTTTTAGTGATGGTATTATTACCTTGATTGCTTATAAAGCATTGATGGAGCGCTTATGTAAGCAGAAGAAAAATCCAGTAAATTATTTTTAAAACATTAAAAAGTAATATTTTTTTGGATAAATTATGGTGTTTCACAAAAATATTATATAAATATTTTGTATTAGTGATGATTAAACATTTTAAATTCAAATTTCTTTTTTGTCTTGATGGATTTAAAGTCAAAATTTTTGAATAGTTATGAATGTGACTCTAAATGGAATTTAATTTTAAAAAAATATTTTTATATCATTATAAAATCATAAAAGTACTATGTTAACTAAAATGCATATAAAATTGTTGATACTGTAATTAATGGTTTATTTATGTTCCATATTTCATTTTTAAAATTATTTTAATGAACCTTAAATATTTAAACATTTATTACAATGGTTAAGGTTAAACTGGTTAAGGATGGGGTTAATTGAATATATTTGGTTAAAATTGATCCTTAAAATTGTTAAAATTTTATTAATTGAATTTATTTCTACAATATTCAACTTATATTCAAATATATGGATGTTGCAGTCCATTTCAAAAGAGTTAGTATAATATCATGACATGTTTACAAGGTATGTTTCTATTTAAATTTTTGTTAAACTACCATAGAGACGGTTAATGAGAAATTATACTACAGTCGGGATGGTCCTGGGAATGTCTCTAGGGTTCGGGGAAAAAAATAGGGAAATCGGGTTTATAGTATATAATGCACAATTATTATTAATTTTGCACTATGACTATGTTTCCTGCAGAAGTAGGATAAAAAATTTACAAACCTTGTGAGGTGGCCCAGGATTGTATGTAGTTGGAGATCTTTCTTATACAGAGGGAAATTCATGGTTTCCACTCAGTTTAACATACTATTTTGATGGCCAAATAAAAAATGTGTTTTGATGTCCTCTTGGATTGGATGATTAAGTAATTAATTAGATGAATAGATTTAATTGTTTGAATCATGAAATTAATAGCTAGGAAAAAATGATGTGGGGGAGAATAAAAGTCTTAAAATAAAGGAAAAAATAAGAATAATTATTTTTTATCTATAATTTATTTAGTTATGTTAAATAAAAATATATAATTAATTATTATAATATATATATTTTTTAAATGTACTTTTCTATTTTTTTCTCAGTGAATAGAAAACACTAACACCCTTTATTAGTCAATCTAAATGTGTGAATGTGTGTGTGCATGATCAGTCTATTTTAATCAAGTTCAAAGGAAAAATCCTTATCCCCGATCACATGACTTATATACATCATCCTATATTAATTTATATGATTCATATAGAAAATTTATGTTTCTCTATTATATTATTAATTTTATTTTTCCCTTGATTCTTTACATCAAATATAGGTTTTTTATATAAATAAAACATAATTTGAGATTTTAATTTTTCAAAATTTTTATCATGGGGATAAATATTATTCTTTATTTGTTTTTCACCGTTAATTAGAAATCATGATAGGTGACCACGATTCCTCATTATAAATTTATTTTATTATTTTCTATTTTTAAATTGTTAGATTGAGTAATGAATATTTTTTATAATATTTTAGGTTATAAATTGTCATGTGTATAAGTTAATATAATTATTTATCAGGATAAGAAAAGGTGAATTAATTATTTTATGAATTAAGATATGTGTCTTTATCAATTATTTTATTTAATTAATTAATTTTTAAAATTTACTTTTATAACCAAAGGTTGTAATGTGATATTTTTTGTTAATAATATCTTTTTGGGTGATTTCTCAACAAGATTCAGAAAACTAGAGTTAATTGTATAAGATATAGAAAAAGGGGATCTTCAGAAATAGATCCATCGAATATGCACCATGGGTTTTTTTATAAGGCTCATTTGGAATGATGTATTAGTCATTCATACAATGAGTTCAGAGGTCAAAACATCAATGAAACTTTCATATAGATGTTATCATCCTTTGATAATTTATTAAGATACATGTCACAATGTTGAGTATATGGAAACCTATCCCTTTGGGGCTGATCTATTCTCTTCGGTGATGACGGCACTGACAGCGACTCCTCCCCCCTTGGTGGGGGAGGGGGAGTCGTCGTTCCATGACAGAGGAGGGTTATTTTGGCCTTTTCTAACCCTGACTTTCTTTCTCCATTCTCGGAAGCTTCATTATGCCAGAAGGTTCCATAAATTCTTGATGGCCTTCCTAATCTCAAGCTCTCTTCCTTAGAGTTTTTTAAAACCTTAGCACTCTTTAATCACACTCTTGTTTCTCACGTTAAGAATAGAAGACCTTTATTCAATGCCTTTGACTGGTTCATCTTCAGTTTTTGGGACCATTAAGAAAGAGAGATTGTTGGATTGCTCAACAGCCTCCATATCATTATTCGGTTTGAATCGGAGGCGGATCTCATCAAGGCATGGTTGAGGGCACCTCGTAGCTTTAATGGATTTCATTTCTTCCTCCTATGGTGGTCCTTCAATTTTGACATGAATCGTGATTCTTTGGCTACAACGGTTTGGGTGAAAGCAGTGGGTGGTTTATGAGAATTGGACTGAGTTTTGTGCATCTTGCAAGAGATTTGGCCACCCTTTGGGGGATTGCCGTAGGAGAAACACTGCTCTATCGTCAGAGGTAAGCTATAGGGGGAAGATGATTATTGCAAGAAAAGGGGATGCTGCATCGGGTAAGGATCTGAAGGTTGGTGTGATGTCTGCTCTAGCCAAGGAGGTTTCAGGGTCCAAATATGGGGTAATTATTCAGCCGAATCCTATGGTGAAGGACCTTTGGGATGATTCCCATAAGGTTATGGAAGGATTTTGAGGGCTCCTCTAATCAATTTTCTCAGGAGTATGGTTCTGGTTATAAGGAGAATCGTTTGGAGCAACACATGGATGGGGAGAATACAGTGAAGGAACAAAGGGTGGGGATAAAGGGAGCTAACTCAGGCATGGCCAGTCCGAACACTGCTGAGGGTATTAGAGGATTAGACCCATCGGCCAGGCCCTTCCCCATGTTAACCAGTAGGTTTGAAGGCCTTTCAGAAGGCATATTTGAAGAGGTTTTGGATTCTAATGCTGTGATCGGTGGTGATGTAGATGGGGTCTGTGTGGAAGGGAACAATGCTGTAAGGTCGGGTCATGAGGAAGTCCCTATGGTCGGGGAATAGAATTCTACCGCAGTTGGGTGTCTTTCATTGATTGATTGTAACATGCCAGATACAAGGAGGGGGAATTCTATTGGTTGCAAGGATAATGCCTCAAAGACCAAAGGGAGAAATGTTTCTGGGGGAAATAAAGAAAATATGAGTGGTCCAACCTACCTGTCATACAATGATATTGTACAGAATGGGAACTGAAGGATGACTGAGTGTGAAGAAACTCTTTCTACTACTCCGAGAAGACAAATAAGAAAAGACTACTCTTACCTTGTATGACTGGTGTGCACCTGATCTTCCCTTAAGTGGGACAAAGGTGTGATTTATACCTTCAAAAAATACAGCTTGATCAAGAAACCTTGCCCAGTGCACCCTTTACTGGACCAGATGTGGAACTTTGAGCAAAGTGATTATATCTTGAGGAGGCATAAGTCGGCCTCTAATTGGGAATTAACTACGGCATAAGGGGAATAGTTTGTGGGATGTAGAGATGATTCCGAGTATTATGATATGTAGTCTCGTGGTGGGCTTCTTGGTTTTTGGTTGCTCTACATATGACTATTTTGTATGTTTCAAGTCATGATCTAGTTTGTGTTAAGGGTTGTGTAGTTTCTCACTGTCCCTAAAAGTGTTTGGAAATAAGAATTTAATTTTTAGTCATGTCACAATGTTAAAATTTAAACAAAAATGATAAACCATAAGATTCTAATGAGTCTATCTGATGGGGCACTATACTGTGATATTAATACCATGTTTCAATGGTGACTCATACTAATTTCAAGTGTTTCCGGAGTTAAATGTGTCTTATCATTGATAACATTCCACACCATGATGGGTGTAGGCTAAAAATCCCCATATATATTAGTGAAAAATTAATTGTGTCTTAAAATTTTATGTTTTAAGAGTATTGGTTATTAGAATAGATTTCTAACCACAAAGGATTAGTCCAAATTAGGTACTATTTAGCAGGTGAAAGATGTTATAGGAGAAACCAATCATTCATTCCTTAAAGGTTCAGCTCACACCTTGAATAATAAACTATTTATAATTCAAATAGAATTTGGGATGTGACACTATTATGGTGTTCTATTATTTATTTGAGAAACTAAAAACTACATAATAAAATTCAATTATATATTTCATTGGATATGCTACAATGTTTGGATTTGAAATTATTTTTATTATTATTTAATTAAATTTTAATTTTAATTTGATATTTAAATTTTATTTTATAATATAGAATATATGTAGTACATATGATAGAGTGTGAAATGTATAAAATTTGGGAATATTTATGTTTGTAGAAAAAAAGTACTCTTGAAGATTTGTATTTGGTAAGAGAAGTGTGTGTGATAAAAGTAAGTTTTGGAAGGGTCTTAGAAGAAAGAATTTTTTTTATATCATTGATTATTTGGATGTGAAAATTCAAGAATTAGGGATAAAAACCTTATTTTTTTATGGATATTATTTTTATTAAAGTATTATTTCTTCAAACATCATGTTGATTATATATTGGTTTTTCTATGTAAAAGATTGTGTGGGTTATTGAAAGGTGTTGTGTACATTCATTGAGCAGTTAGATCTCCATAAAACTTCAAATCACATACTTTTAATTATTGGTTAATTAGAATATAAAAATTGATATATTCATTTTAGATATACATTTTTAGGATAACATAGGTAAAATCACATGTTCAAGTATTTCACTATTTCATATTTTATTGTGATTACAAAATAGTTTCATGCTTTCATTACTAATGCCTAGAAATAATTGATTAAACTTAAAAAAATTGAAATTTATTTTCTCCTAAATACCACCAACCCATCTACTCTGATTGTGTTCAGCAAGACCTTTATTGTATAACAGGTGGCATCAGACCCATATGTTATTTCTTGAATCAATTAAAACAATGTCATGGTTATGGAAAATAGAGTGAATGTAATGGGAGTACCCTTATTTGATGGATGTAATTATCAAATTTGGAAGAAGATATTGAGATCAAATTTATGATCTCCTAAAGTAGAATTATATTCTATAGCATTATATGGGACATAAGTACATTATCCCATTAGAATATTAATGATGGAATGTGACAAGGTGTGGTTGAGTGATGATGATTAAGCTCAAAATGTCTTATCTAGAGAACTATACAATAGTATGTAAATATTGAAGATGGATTTTACCTCATAAAAATGTGTTATGTTTAAAATTTATAACTTATATGATGGTTATATCATAGTTAATGAAAAAAATATACATGTATTAAAGAAAATATTTTATGATATAAATTTGAAATATAGTGAAAATTTTTATGGTTTATTTTACTATCTTACTGAAGTGGTTGGTGTAATATGTAGACCTCTATATTAGTTCAATGATTCTAACACTATGAAAAATATTATGTGTAGGTTACCACACATTAAAAATAAAAAGGCTTCATAACTTGAATAGATGAAATTTATTGATTTATCTTCATATAATTTAAACTATACACTGGTGTCGTAAAATATGAGTGTGAAAATAGAGAGCTGTGAACATTCATATAAAATAGTACAATTTAATGAAGTTGATATGTAGTAGGTATAAGAAGATAAAATTGATGATGATATTAGATATGATTTACTATATCTTATTCCATCAATGTTTAATAAAATTAAATATCAATTTATCAGAAATCAACCACTAGAATATTTTCATTGTGGAAATATTGGACACATCACTATTAGGTGTCTAATGTTATATAAAGAATGTTATTTGGAATTTTAATTGCATCCCATAAAATAAATAAATTATATTCATCTGTAAAGGAATCTAGATTTTGTAAATTAAAGTGGAATTATATTTCAGAGGAAAGTATTGGTATGAAAAGTGAATGGTGATATTGAGGAATATATAATGGATGATATTTAAACTAATATTAGCTTAGATATAGATGATTTAATGGTAGCATAAATTAAGAAGTATAGAAATAAACTATAATACCATGATCAATCACAAGGATTTTTAAATGTCTAAATCAAATTATAAGGGTCTATAGAATACATTGATTTAATGATTTTGAAGAATAGTAAAATTGGTGGTCTAATAATGGAATCATTAAATAATGTTGATGAACATTAATCTAATGTTTATTATCTTGAAAATTTTGTTGTGTAATATGAAAAATATTATAGTGAAACCTAAATATGATGTGAATTTTATATAAATGATTGATAAAAATACTATAAGAATTTATAAAATAAACATACCTATTTAGGATAATACCATTAAGTAATAAGTAATTTATGAATAAGATATCTATTTGTAAAATAATATTGAATTATAAATAAAAATATATGTCTTGAAAAAATAATATTTTGTTATGAATGTTTTTAGATAAAATTTATAAATATTTGGTAGAATGGGGAACCTTAACATTTAAAGATATGCTTACAACTTAAATATTTAGTGGGATCAATAAAGTGGGTATTTTATAAGACATATAAACTTAAAATAAAATGTCTACCACATGTAAAACGTCAATGAGGGTAATGTTATGAAGCATTGAGAACAGAAAATAATCATTAATTTTTTTTAATAGTTGGAGATTTATGGATAAATGATGGATACATAATATTACAGTTTATTTTGTTATATTATTTTACTTTCCATGTCCAAATAAAGGAATATTATGGTGAAGCATAAATTTATATATGAGAAAAAGTTATTTTAAGTTATCAAAGAAGAGTAGGAAGTCATTATTCTTATAAAAATTGAAATTCAATCATTGATTAATTTTTAAATTAATCATGAAATAGAAATAAATCAATATATTTATAGAAAATAATATACTTATCTTCTAACAGAATTAAAATTAAAATTAATTAAAGGCAACATAATTATATTCCTTTGAAAAATATGTTTTATTAAATTGAAGAATAATACAATCTAATTCCTTGTGAATAAGATAACTATAGAAGGATTAAAAATCCTTAACTCATTTTGGAATATCATGAAATGAAAGAATGAGTATTGTATTGAACAATTTGGTTGATATTTATTTGAAATAGTCTAAGAATAATGGCTCTAGGAATCTAATATTTGGGTATTTTTCACACATGAAAAGTAATTTTCACTTGATGACGAATATTAATAACAAAGTTGAAAAAACATAATGTTTTTGAAATAATATATCATTAATGATCAATAGTTATGGAATGAACTGGTTTGATAGTGATTAATTGAATAATAATGATGAACATTATTTTCACGGTTTTCATTATAATTTATTTACTGTTAGTCAGCTTTGTGACTCAATACTGGAGGTAACATTCAATAAGAATGGATTTAAATTTAAAGAAAATTATAGAAGTTCATTGATGATTTTTTGGGAAAAAATATAAATAAATATAATATAAATAGTAAAGTAAATACTTGTCTTATAATTATAGAATAAAAAAGAAAATTGTGGCATTAAAGGCTAGGCGATGTTGGTAAAAATAGTATGGGGATTTTTTCAAAATTCTGGGATATAGTATATATTAATAACTAGAAGTGAGATCAGTATAATATTTATAAAAAATGTATTTTAAAAATGGAAATTTAGAATATATATCCTATTAATTATGGTTGAGAATTAGGATTTCTTAATTTGGTTCACACTTATGTTTTTAGTTTAATTGGTTATGATGGAACCTATGGTGAGAGTCATTTTTTCTTATTTGTTAACTATTGTAGTAAAACAATGTGTTCCATGATTATATAATCCAATATTAAAGTTATATATTTCTTAAAAGGGTTTTAGGGAATTGTTTATTGGAAGAACAATTTAAATTATGAAATTAGAACATTTCATAGAGTTCACATTCAATAAGGTATAAAATTACCTTCAAAACATTGTATTATGCATAAAATATCATTAGGGAGAACTATAGAATAGAATGGGGACATTGGAAGTATAAAATTTCAAGAAAATAATTAAGAAAATAAGATATTGATAGATAGTGATGTCTAAAATCACTACTACAATGATGACGTTCATGTTATTATTTATAAAAGATAGAGAATTACAATGTACAAGAGTATATAAAATTCCACAAAAAATGTGGCACTAATGAAAACCCTCTTAGAAGCATCATATATTTTTTGGAAGATAATACATTATCCAAAATGAAGGTAGAAATCATAAAAATATATAAATGGAGTGGATGATAGTATTTTCAATAACTAATAATCCAAGAGAAAGGCTTATTAATGATTCAGTGATGTGATCAAAAAGATTATTAAAAGAAATAATAAAAAATTAGTTATGATTTAATCCAAAAAAATCATTAATTTATATCATTGGTGATGGATTTAAATAATATAGATATGTAAAGAAATATTTGGGAGTGTTTATTTTGTTAGAAATGTGAAGATTCTTAGAATAATTATATACAAGGAAAAGGTGATTAAGTTAGTCAACATGTGACATAATCATGAAGTAAAAGTTTTTATATTTTTCTAAGTAATATTATTAGAGTAAAATATACTTTAACACAAAATCATAATACAACATGAAGAGAGAAAACTGCTCTATTATTATATATAGATCCCATTCCATCTGGATAATTAAAAAAATTAATCATGGGTGAAATATACTAATAATGATTTCAATTTGAATTGAAAATATCAATTATAGGGGATATTTGACTGTCCAAAATAATAATATGTTTGATAAATAATAGATCATCTAGAAAAAAAGGATTAAAATAGAAAATAAATATTGAATAATCCATTAGTGGTATGTATTGAACATTTTAAGGTTGTAGTTGTTGATTTTTAAGAGACATTCATTTCATTAAAAATGATGTATTCTATTAGAATTTTCTTTAAATTGGATGTAAAATAAATCACAATAGTATTGTAAATGGATGTGATGAATAAAATTTTGAATTTATTTCTTAATGAAAATGATTTTATTGGTGAACCAATTTGATTTATAATTAGATATTAGGATTGAAAAGTGTTTAATTTTAAAATACATAGATTCTAAAAAGAAAGAACCGTCTTCTTTGTATTCACTATTAAATACATTTCTATTGTGGATTTCATTCAAGTTATAAGGTGTTAACCACACCCAATTTTTAAAATTTTCATAGGAGGACTAGTTTATGGTGATGTTGTATATAGGTGAGATCATATTTAGAGTAAAAAAGGAGAATTTACTTGATAAGTTTTCTAAAATAATGAGTTTGGAATTTGATATCCCATTCATCAAATCATTCAAATATATTTTGGGGAAATAAATACATCAAAATGATTTTATTTTATACATCATATAAGTGAAATATGAAAAGGACATGTAGAATAAATTTAGAACAGAAGAGTGTATTCTTATCTCAACTATTATAGCATCTAAAACAATTCCCAATATGTATATGGAAACATGGTGGACGAATAAACGTTATATAAAAGAATGATTAAAATTTTACTATATCATACTATAACTGGCCCTAAATATTTTCTCATATGTACATATAAGTATGTTTTTATATTTTTTTTATGATTAAGTACCCCTATACCATGATAATAGTTAAAAGATAAATTTAGTGAAAATTAAATTATTATCTAACGTTTAAAATAAGATAAATCATGGATGTATTGGATTATTCAGATTCTAATTAGGATGGTGAAATTATGGATTTAATATCCATATGTTATTATTAATTTAACATTGATTTTTTTCTATAAATGAAAGAATGGGTTTTTTCATTGAGAAAAGGATAGGAAAATTATATATCAATACACAAATATGTTTTGATTTTTTTATGAATAAATTTATATTTGTAAGACCTTAGTGAAGTAGTGAAATAACCAATGATGGCTGAGTGTGACAAAAAATCAATTGTATTTATTACAAATATAGTATTTTATTCTCACAAATAGTGAGTTATGATTATTTGTTATTTCCCAATATATAATGTGCGGAATAACATTGTGAAACTATAGTTTGTTGGAACATAATATTATGTTGAATATATATTCAATAAATAATTGGATGCTCTTATGTTTATATGGAATAGTTTTTTCTTATAGTTCCACAAATCTATTCAAAAATGTAGGATTGATTTCCTATCTCCATAATTTATTGAACACTATATTTGGTAGCTATTTTTTATTAATATGATTCATTATTAAATAGTTTCAAGAATAAATTAGTAGATATTATCATTTGGGATTAAAATATAAATTGAATTGATTAAAGGAATTATTGAAATTATTACTATATATTTATTATTATCCTATTTCCTATAATGATCATTGACTCACATCAGTATAAAAATTAATTTATTGATGATTTTTTTTTATTTTGAAGAGTGATATCTATTATAATCCTATAATAATTATTTTAAATAATGAATGATAACCCATTGAACTTTCCTATAAAATGGAGAGAATAATTATAGATTATTACATGGATACTTTCAAAGAAAATGTTTTGATAAGATTGATAATTGATGTGGAGAATATCATATGGAAATCATGGAGTATAGGGAGACTGTTGTATCAATGTCTAGAGGTGTATGTGAAAAATGACTGTTATGGTTGAAAATAAATTCGAAAGGTGGTTATTATTGTAACCATATGTGATAATATTGTATTTTTTATCTATAAGATGTTATTTTAATGATTTGTGATGAATTGAAAGGTTTTATTATTTTATTCTAGAAGTTTCTAAAAAAGGGGCTGTTCACAACGTGATCCAAATGAAATATCTCAAGTCTATGTTTTGTAAGGATCATATAAAACATTATAAGGTTCATTAACACTGAGATTTAAATGATTTCTCTTTAATGGAAAGTGTGGTAAGATTGTTGTTATATATTTCCCAATGCTGTGTTTTTATGATATGCATCATGATAAAAAATATTGTTCTTCAAGTGATATAAAGTGGATTTCAATGGTTATTTATGATATATCACTTCACCAAAAAATCCACAACATACATTAATGGAGATTGAAGTAGTTTATTTTCCTTTTTTTGAAAATGATACATTTTTTATGTAATTCTTCATCGCACTAGGTATGGGAAATAAGTTGTTTTATACTACTAAGAAACCTAAAGTGTATAAAAGTTATATGTTGATTTGGCCTTCTAGTAAAACATGTTTAATGCTACAAAGGCATAGAAAATGATATTAAATAAAAGATCATTGAATGAATATATTATAGAAACAAATATATTATGTTACTGAGGTATATGTTTTACTATTATAGAATAAGTCTAAAGAATTTAAATTAAATTTAGGATATGGTAGTCTTATTATGGTTAGGTAGTTATTTGATAATATAATAACTATTTATTTAAATCTAATGATGGATATTTCAAGGAAAATAATCTTACAGATAGAATTGTATTTGTTTACTTTGTTTTTGATTGATGAATGAATTTGAATTTGAGGTTCAAATTCTACTGGATATAGATGAACAAGGTCAATACTAAAGATATAGAGGGACACTCAAAGAATAGAGAAATTTTAAATATCATAAGAAATAATGTATCATTAAATTCTATGAATTGAAAAGAGAATTCTGGTATATTGATTTACATTGATGATCGATTATGGATGAAATTATTTTTCTTCAAACCATTAATTATATAGAAGTGAATATTATGGAATCATGAAGAAGAACCATTTTATTTATAATTTACTATTTTTATTGGTATTTTTTGAGTTTTACATGGATTTTTATTTCATCCTTGTAACCCTATTGAAAATAGTGTGTATAATATAGTTAGAGGACATGGACCATAGTTGATCAATGAGAAATTCTTTATTATTATAATCAGGTAATAATAATCTGGTGGCTAATTTCCTCATCAATAAATCATTTATCTCTACTCTAGGGATGTATGATTCTACTGGTGAGTTGAGAAAAAATTAAATTTTTAAATTTTTAAAAATTATTTTGAATAATAATTATAATTAAGATTTTATATTCAATGTGAAGGAAAGGATTTATTGATAATAAGTAAAGAATACATTTCATGGAACACTAATTCAACCAATCCCTTATTAAGGAATTTTGTGGGACCTGTGGTGTACCCAATTCATAAAATAGATGATTATTTTTTAAATTTTATATATTAATACAAAACCAATATGACCATGTATCCCAACCATGACATTAACTTATTTTATATTATTTTTTAATAATTTCAAAGGAAAATAAGTTTTATCAAGTAATTTAAAACTCAAGAAACATTACAACCATATAAATAAAAAATATTGATCTATAAAATTATATAACAATTGAACTATGAATTTTATCATAATATTGATTTTTATAATTAAAATTTGAAAAGTAAATATCCGATATAAAAATATACCATATTCCAAAATACTAAATGATAGAGGATAAAATAGCTAATTAAAATTACATAAAAAGGACTCAAACAAGATAGGATGTAATATATTATATTTAATATAAATTTTTATAATATATATTAATAATTATTATCTACATGACTGATTTCCCAAAAAATAAAAGATTCAATGAAGACCCCTAGTCCAATATGAATCTAATAAATATTTACCACTAAAATTATTTAAAATGTTATTATATGTAAGGGATAAGAAAAAAGACACAATATTATTTATATATGAATATATTTTTTTTAAAGATAAGTGTGATATAAATATGATAATGTTAGTATGTTTAAATAAGGTTTTAAAATAAAAAAACAATTTTATGTAACATTGAAAATATCAATTACACATGAAAATCATACAACTATATAGATGATCTGATTAAATGATATATATTTATCACCAATAATAATAAAAATTCAATGTTAAAATACTAAAAAAACTATGACTATTTAATAAAATTTAAATACATGTTTGTACTCAAACCTATTAAATCTTAACATATTTACTATTTCAATTAATTCTATTATAAATGAAGAAAATTATACCATTACCTTTCAAAAACTAATGACTCAACCAAGAATAAACTCCATAGTACTTTAAAATTAAATTAAGTAATTAATAATCCACTATATCATGTTAACCATAAAAAAATTCCATTCATGTTCACCAATTTTGAATAATGTTTAGGGAAAGGGAAACCAATATCTATACTAATCAAAATGATGACTTCCATAAATATGGGTTTTTATAACCATGAATGAAACATAACACTTTTTTCCATTCAATATTATTGGGATGTTAATAAATGAATAATAAATTTTCTCTCTTATAGTCATTACTATATGATATAAGGTAGTACATCATCTATGGTTGATATATGTAAAATCATTACTTAATATAAACCACAATAATTTTTCTATCAAGAGTGATGAGTGAAAAAACAATTCATTACGTACTAAATATCATAAATTTACATGATACATAGTTTTTTCATTTCACTATCAACTATGAATAATTACCAATAATTGTAGATTCACATTCTAAATTAATCAATAGGTATTATAAAAGAAACACATATTTTATATAATATAATCATGATAACAAAAACAACCTACATAGAATATAAAGTGTTTCCCTAATTGATGTGAATAGTTTCCATTTTAATTTTAACAATTTTTTATTTATCAATGTTACTTGAGATCATTTATCATGGGGTATAATCTAAATATTGTTTTGATTCATGATTGTGCTTAGCCCTAAAAAGGATATATTTTCTCAATGAACATGATAGAGATATATGATTCAAGGTATTACTAATTTGATTGATTCATTTTAAACATATTTCATAAGTAAATAATTTTAATAATTTTTTTACTATAGTTTTAAGAAATAGAATTTAAAATTTATAGAATTATATCTGGACAATATAAAACTATTTTAATTTACTACACATAATTATTGAGAGATAATGTAATTTATATAAAAAATATTCTCTTATAATATAAAAAATTATAATGTTTTATGGAACAAATATGAATTATTTTTATTATATATTCATGGATATTCATCAATGAAAAGAATTTATGTGATCAAATAGGGAATATATAAATTATATATAAACATTTCTAGACATATTTTGATTACTCTACTAAATAAATTTAAAAAAAATTAAAAAAAATATTGTTATATGCACCTTAATTTAAAAGTGTACTAAAAAAACAAAGGAAATATTAAATAAAATTTCATCAAATGATATAGAAATTTAAAATATACATAAATTTCCATAATTGTATGATTTTTTACTCAATAAAATGATCATTATTGTAAAAATAATATTTTACCAATTGAAATAAAGTAGAAAAAATAATAAAAAATAAATAGATGAAATATTGTTTCGATGTTTTTTAACTGCTATGATTTTGTTCAAATTCTCATTGAGTGATATTTCAAAAAATTAAAAAACTTTTTATATTTAAATCATATTTTTATGGGAGTGGATATTGTTATTTAAAATTTTTAATAATGATTAAAAAGTTCATGTTATGTTTTGCAAAAAAACATGTTTGGTTACCTATAATTAGAAATCAATAAAGGTTTTGGTTTCTAAAATTATTTTTAAAGAGGAATGAGCCCCTATCCTATAATTGATGAGGTGGTATTGAGTTAGAGATTAATTTTTTTGAGTAAATTATAAAATAAAATTAGATTTAAATGTTATGTGAAAAATGTATGTTCAAAATAGTAAACTCTTTTATTTGAAGTATATTATCTTCATGATCATTCAGTAAGAATCATCATATTTGAATAATGAATCAATTATTTTTATTGGCTCAATATATGTTTTGTAAAATATCAATAATATTAAAATTCATCCTTTATTTTCTAATTTTTCTAGATTATAAATTGTAATAAAGATTAAATTTAATTCTTTTTCATGACAAAATAATATCAATATTTAGTATAATTATTAATATTTTAAAATTTATGGCTATGTGTTATTCCTGGTCAATAAAAGCATATAGCTACATTTAATGGGTGATTATCCATGAATTTTGTTTCATTTTATGATGTTGTATTTTTAATTTTTCATTTGAAAAGAGTTTATTTTATTGGAACTAAATTTACCAAGTGAGTAAAATGATAAAATATTATCATTTTTTGATATTATTTTCTCAATTAGACTTCAAGGGAATAATTTGTATATATTAATGGATAAGAGATGTTTTTAGTTAGACTGATAAACATCAACAATGTTTTCAAAAATGAGAATAGGAAAAACCATTATTTCAGATGTAGTGCATGTATGGATTTTACTAACAATATTATGATGGGAGGTTTTGTTTCATTAGAACACCTAAATAAGTAAACCATGGTGTTTTTTTGTACCAAATTTTGGTTAATAAGATTGTGTAAAAATCTCTAGAAATTATAATATAATTAATTCATTTAATTTTTATGAATGTGGATATTTCATTTGACTAAAAAATGGAGTATATAATTATGATTATTAATGTATTTGTTATTATTTTACAAGAATATAATACTAGAATGTCTTTTTGAAAAATAATAGATGTAATGTGTATGGGGCTATATCAAAGGGTTTTTATTTTCCTAGCATACCCTATATGAAAACTTTTCAAATGGAGTGTTGTATTTTTTTAATCGTTTCTCATAGAATTCCATTGATTGAAAATTAGATAGAGATTTCAAAATAATTAGGTTAATATTAATCCCTCAATTTTTAAATATAAGAACAATTCATAAATTTTAAAATAACATAGCATGTTGAGTTTATATAATGGACATATTGAATAAATAAATAGACATAATATAGGGATCTACTAAATTGTTATATAGTATGGAAATTTAATGTCAAATAGTCTTAAAGATATGAATGAAATTAAAAAGTATAGTAGATTCTAGAAAATATTAATAGCAAGAAATGTAATCAAATTATAAGAGGTCATCTCAAATGATTCTTTGGAAATACACAAAATTAAATAAATAATAACACCCTTTTTCCATACACACAAGTCATGATTCACCTAAATACTTTTCTCCCTAACACTAATTATCCCTATCCATAACACTTTTAGAAAGATTATACTTACAGGTGTTGTAAATCATAATTCCAACCCATGTACAACGATACCTATAACGTGTACATGGGTAGTGTGTGAATCTAACATCCTAGTAAGATTCTTCTACTATTTTTAACACATTGAAAGGTAGTGATCAAGTTGATTCAGGGTGAATTCGACGAGGATTCCAAATAATATATCATAGAATCATAACTTCCACATTATTAATAAGGGAAACCAATTCAGGTAATCATTAATAGAACAAAAAGCACCTCGGCGACTCAATAAAATCATTCCAAATTAGGCAAGGTCTTTCCTACCTTAGATAATTTTTAAAAAAATTCATATCTATATAATGTATACCATATAGTCACTCAAATATCATCAGATACAATAATCCAATAGTTTAACATATCAATTATGAATCACTTATTAAAGTCCCACCAAACACAATGATCATATCACCGCCTAACCATAATCAAAACCTAACATATCATGGTAGATAGTGACATCATCATGAATTTAAATAATATAAAAAAAGATGTACTATCTTTAAATATAAACTTTTGAATGACAACAACAAGACATACAATAGTTAAATATAGACTACAATAAAAAATATAATCTAAATACCAATCCCATTATAGAAAAGGAAAAATAAATAATTGGGACAATTGAAAATAGGTAATAATTAAATATCACATGCCCTACTCTATTTTATCTTATTGGTCCTCAATAAGTACATCCTTTTTTACTTCCAATAGTACAACACCCACACTATCATATATAACTCAGGTAATATTAGGGGCTACCTCCCACTCTCTGATAGTAAAATAATATGACTATAAAATGATCCCATGGTTCATATATAAAAAATATAATTAAATATATGGGTCATGGACATGGTCTTACAATATATGGAATCCCAAAAGTTGCGTGACTACACTAACTCATGAAGATTAAAATGCCTTATATATACTATCATAAATTTCAGGGAAAAATATTTATTAATGTGGATATGATAACTAAATTTTTCCTACAAATCATGTTATAAAATAATTAGTACATGATACCTATCAATAAAATTCAAACATTATAATTCATCTTATACTCAAACCATGAGGTCATATTTGATTTCACCACTTATAGGGTCCCATAACAAATTGTAACTCCCTCTTGTGATTGGATTAATTCAACATGATACATTACGTACTGTACAACCTCATGCTATAATAAACTATTATCACTCAATAGTAAAAATACACTCTTCTAATCAATATTTATAAGGAGGTACCAATTCACTACCCATTCCCATCTCTTCATATATGATGGAGAGTGTCACTATACTCGGAATAAAAACCATGAATCTAGAATTAGTTTTATATTAGATTAGTATATTTATTATACCCCACATTCATTATTGTGGTCAATCCAGAGTCACTCCAATAAAAAACTATATTGGTCAACCAATCATTATTATTCATAGACACTACTCAAAGGACAATGAGAAATGATCATATATAGTATTCTATTTATACCAATGTTGCTCAAAAGTACTTGTAATGACTAGAACTTTTTAATAATATTTGTTTTTCTAAATTTGTGTGTTATTTTATTTTTATACTCAATAAAACTACATCCTTTAATTAATGAAGTGGGTATAATTAAAATGAGACCACTCGGTTTCAACTGTTATATGACTGTTGGCCAATATGACCATTGGAAACTATAATCTTAACTTTATGTTTTTATAAATACATTTATCTTGGTTAATTAATATAGTAATAAGATTTAATGGCCTCATCCAGTAGACTCAGGCCATATAAATCCCATCTGTCGGAGCTTGGGAAGAAGGTAGCATCACTGGTCTTTTCTCTAGACCAAGCCCAAGTCGAACTTCAACATATAAAGCTTCAACAGAATCACCTAAGGAAGAAGTTCAATATGATAGAAATCACCACTCAAGCAATGTTGTCCAATCCACCCCAAGATTCTATCACCATAGCACACCTTACACATAGGTCCTATGCTAGTGTTATAAAGGGATATGTAATGATACCTTAGATACTTTGTGTAATCCTTTTATATAAATAAATTTTTTATTTATTTTTATGGAAAATTTTTTGAATTTCAAATATCCTGATAAATATAGGATGTGTATTATTGATGAATTTAGAAAAAAGGGGTATTTTAAAATATTTTTGTAATATTTAAATAATTAATAATGAAAAATGATTTTCAAAAAATGGTTTTCTATAGTTGTGTTCAGTATGAAATTTATAGTCTAATAAGATCAAATTAATTTTTAGTGAATAATAATGTATGAATAGTAATATACCCTTATAAATAGAAATGAATATTAAATTGACCAATAAATAGAAACTTCACCCTTGAATGTATAAATACTTTTTCGACAACTTAAAAGTGAAAAACGATCATAGTTTAAGTTTCGGTATTTTTGTATGTCATAAATATTTTATTTACAATTTTATAATTAATTTAATAATTTAAAATGTAAAATTATTTTCATAAAATATAATCATAAATTGTTACTTTATTGTCTTATGGTTATACTATAATTTTATGGGACCTTGATTACTTTTTTAAGGTGTTATAAAATGAGTTATAGTTTTAAAATTGTATTTTTTATGGAATAAATAATGATTTTATTTAAAAATTAAATTAAAAATATTTAAAAAATAATTTTCCTAAAATGGAGTTCATTTTTTATTTCAGATCATCTATATTAGTTTAGAGTGAATTTTTGAGATTTTTCTAAAACAGTTGATTTTTTGGTAAATTGTAAAAATACAGTTTTGATTTTCAGGTGTTTAATGACATCATTAATGATGTAATAATGATGTAAGATATCTGGTAGAATTATTAATAGTGAGATATTCTATTGGGTGTCTCAAGTGGCCAATAACAAGGGAAAACACCATTGGCAAGTCCATGGATTTGCTAATACAATCGATGATGTGTCCCTAAGAAATTGATAATTTATTTCCTCACATTTCTAATAAATACCAAGCCATTTCCTACATTCATTTCATTACAAAATACTACTAAAACAATTTATGGTCTTCTTACCTCCCAAGGAGTCCTCCCAATGTTCCTCAAGCCTCCCAATGTCCATACCTTCATGATTTCAAAGTTATTCTTCAAGGTAAGGGGATCTTTCACCCTCCTCTTTTAAGCCATGACTTCCATTATGTTGTATCTTCTAGTTTCCATCTCTTTATGGTGAGGGTATGTTATTATATGTTCTCATTAAATTACATTTCATGTCTAATTGTTGATAGACCCTTTTCTCTATCATAAATTTTTTTTCTGAAATTTTAAATGACGCCGTTAGACTGATGAATTTCTTGTAAAATAAATTACATCTTCTCTTTTATTTCATGTTTCCTTTTCATGTGGTATGTCATTAAAATATTCATACCATGATCTTATTATATACTGATACTATATTATGAATTATTTATGAGTGTCTAACCTTTGTCCCCTCTCTTTTCAATGTTTTCTAAAACCATGTTATATAGCAGTTATGCTCTAGAAATTTCACCTCAAAATTTCTATCTTTTTCCCTCAAGAAATTATCTTGTTTATTTATATGAACACCCAGACCAATTTCGTTTCTATGGGTGTTCATGAATATATAAAAATGATATATTTGATTCTGTAATTTATATACATATAACCCTCACTCCCTTTTCAGGGGTTATAAATGATATAATGATATTATTTTTAAGAACTTTTAAAAACGTCACGATTTTGAAATGAAGCTCATTTATTTTATTCTCTATTGATTATTTATGAAATGTTTGATTGTGATCTATTTGAATCACATGAAAATAAATACATATTAATGGTCCACCCTGATATCACTCCAATGCATTGGGTAAATAATTTAATCTCTAGAGATGACAAGTTTCACGATACCTTGGTGAATAACCTTGGTAATTTTTATGACATATTGGGGATAAACCATGGTGATATGTTCATGAATGTATAAATGAAATGTTTTAGCCACATAATCAAGTTATGATTCAAGTTTTTTTTATTATGATATTTCTATTCTTCCATTTCCCATGCCTTTATGACTTTTATCATGTTCTTATTAATATTGCTCTAGATCACATGTCAACTATTTCACTTGTTTTTCCTTACTGAGCCTTTTGCTCACCCTTTCCTTTGATGTATGTCTCCAGGTTTTGAGATGAATTAATTGTACATAGTATAAACCTATGATGAAGTCTTACGAGTGGTTTATTAGAAGGTTTTCTATTTTTTTGATGTCTTATGCTCCTAATTTTCAAGACACTAGACTTTAAAGATCCTCTATTTTAAAAATTTAATGAAAAGTTTTTAATAAAAAGGTAGGATGCCATAGTCCTAATAATTTCTCAATACACTATTCAAACCCCACATATGGTGTTTTATGTATAATAAAATTTAATAATAAAACTGACACTAAGAAAATTATGTTACTCAAGGGTCCTTGACTCAATTAATGAATCCCAATTCCACCTCCAAATTTTCCACTTATAAAAACCACTAAGAAAGTCACTACACATCATACCCAATACTATATGACCCATCATAGAATGGAAAGATTCATATATTTTTTTTACTAAAAGTTTTCTTCATGGATCATGAGATAACATACACAGAAAAAAATTAAGAATATCTTTCAAGAATAAAATATTTTTAAAATGGGGAATCATGGTTTTGTTGTCAATTATATAATAATAATTTTAAAATATTCCCAATTTTAATTAATTTAATATTTGTGTCAAAAATAGATTCTATAATTCATTAAAAATTTATTTCATACTTATGAAATATATACATTAAATTTTTATATATCATTTTTTATTCAAATATATCTAATACCACTTTTATTTATATTTCCAATATAAAAAAATCACTTTCTAAAATATCATTTTTAAAATCATAAATAATTTTCAAATATCCCTCCAATTTCAAGACCAAGCACTAATGTAACACCTCTTGGTTTAGAATAAGAAATATTTATGCCCTTCAAAGCTCCTATCCAATCATTACTAGGTATGAGACTTTAATCGATCAAAAAAAAAAACAATCTTATGTGAAGAATAAACCTAAAAATATAAGAGAATAATTGAAATAAAGAACCAATACATTGAAATAGAATAATATAATATAATAAATTTATTTTAAAATGGCATTAATGTAATTAATTAATAAATTATTCCAAAATAAAATATAATTACATGTATGTTAATCTAACTGAAAAAATAAACATGAGATTGTAAAGTCTTTCCTGATCAACTACACCATTCTAAAAATATTTTAAATAGTTTATTAAACATATAGGTGTGCATAAAATTATACTTAGTCAGATCCTCATTATAAAAATTTATAAAAACATAGAAGAAAAAAATTAACTCCTATATGGTTAAATAGAAAACCAATTTTTTTACCTAAACATATAACCATCCACCCATTAACATCAATGTTTAGTAGCTAAATCATTAGTCAATAATAGAAAAATAATATTAAAATAAAAAAACATTAATTGTACCATTAACCCACTTAACCACTAAGCTATTAAACTTTACAGCCCAATGAAATTCATCATAACACTCATATACCATCCATATAAACATAAAACAATAATAACAAATCTATCATATTCAAAAACATATACATCCTCTATATATAAAAGAACATTTATATAATAAAATACCACATGAAAAACCTCATGAGACCAACTAACCAAATTAATTCCTGGTTATCATATAAACTAATATTTCATGACTTCATACCTACATAACATATAATATACTTGGAAGTTACTGTAGGGAATTTGGTGTATTCAACCATCTATATCACCAACATTAATGATGTTTGGGGTATAAATAGTACCCAAAATCCAATATAAGTGTTGATCGCATAACCCCAATAAAATATGGGTGCATTCTAAATAGTAAAATGTAAAATAAATATGTATATACAAAAAATACACAATCCAATTGGTCTACTCCCAACCTAATCAATTATACAACCTCTTAACATCATTGTACCATCACCAGCAGAAAAATTCTAACCATTTCTTCAACCACTAACGATAAAACAAGAAAATTATACTTCATAAAAACATAACTATTTCCTCTCAAATTATAATATTCATTTAACTAAAAAATGCAGCCTTTTTTCTAATTAAAAAATAGGTTAAATACTATATATTTCATTAAATGCATATTGATTTCAACCAATTTTGTCACTTTGGTATATATTCTATGATAATATTTATTGGACACATATGAAACATCCCTGTGACTTATTATGTGTTTTTATAAAAACTATGTTATGATAAATAATAATATAAATTATTTGTTTTAATTAATTTGATTATAAGTTAATAATAATACATATAAATAATTATAATATAAATACACATTTTTCAAATTAATTTTAAATTAATGTTCTAAAAATGAACACTATTTTAAAAAATTATTTTGTTTAAAAGAATATTTTAATATGAATATATGTATTTGAATATTTTTATAAAAGTAACAATAAAAGAGTATGAATAAATAAATTTATATTATCAAAATATTTTTGAATGAATAAATTTCTAAAAATATATATTTCATGAGTATTATAATTATAAATATATTAAAAATACTAAATTATGTTAAGAATATTCAATATAAATATTCATATTTTAACTATGATAATAATTATTTCATCTGAAATAATGAATAATTATATTCATATACAAATATAATTAATTTGGTTTTATAAAATTTAATTTTATAAAATCTGATATATATATATACATATATATGAAATTGTAATTATTAGTTTTTAATTTTAAAATATGATTTGATTATAAAATTAATTTTCTTTATAAAACCGTGAATTTTGATTATATATAAGAAATTATAACTATTTTACTGTTATGGTTATACTTATTTGAAATTATATATATATTATGATAATATATTATTTTTCAGAATTTCATTTGTTAAAATATTGGATAAAACAATAATAAGAGGTTATGTGTGAAATCAAACCAAGGGGGTTCGACTTCACACATGGGGGTGTTAACTAGGGGGATTTATGGGAACCATGTGTAGGAATTAGGTTTGAGGTTTTTATCATCACTCCAAGCATGGAGGAGGATTCCGATCGACTTTTGAGTGTATATTAGACTTTATTTTCAACCGATAAAGGACTAGTTGTAGGAAAAGTGGATTCAAGTGTTGTCATCGAGTTTCATCTGCAGTTAGGGTTTCAGTCAGAAATTATGGATTCCAAAGGCTGTGCATAATCATTAGGGTTTCAATATGTTCATATCTCTGGTAGGTGTCTTTTTTTATTTATAGGTGTTTTAATTTCTTTTCAACCTGTATTACTATGTTTTTCTGTTTCTTGGTTTCTTTTTCTACCTATTTTATTCTCAGTCAAATGTTGTGGTATATTGGTTTTGATTCAGTTTGATTTCACATTTTTTCTTGTTTCATTTATACTAATTTTTATTTGGTTGAATACTATTTTTCTTTCTTTTTTTATACATAGGATGAAAATTTTAGTCTATTGGTTTCTTTTGTGACTAGAATATAATATATACGAACTATTCTGTTTTTGGTGTGAACCAAACCTTAAGGGTATCCCTTGATAAATATTTTTTATCTTCTTTTAGCTTCTCCAATATTATTTTGCATGAAGTTTTGTTGATTTTAATTTAAAAAATATGAGTTCTTTTTTGTGTTAAATACCACTTCCTCTATACTACCTCTATTTTTTAGTTTTGCGCACCTATACTTGAATGCTTGAAAATTTTAATGTCTCTTACATTTTTCTTCTATAAAATAAATTAAGGGTTAATTATTTTGTACAATTTATATTTTTATATGTATATTTCATTCTTATAAATTTTATAAAATCATGTAAGGAGTTGTTTATTTTTATTTATCAAATTATGTTTATGGTTTGAAAGAGATATTGTTTTATTGAATGGTTCTGTGTAAGGGATCTATTTAATATAATTGTTTTCAATTTATTATTATCAGATTTTTTTTAACAAATAAAGGGTATCTTTAAATAATTTATTTTCTAATTTGTATCTTAATTCTCAGATTATAAAAGTAAATTATTTCATTGTTCTAAATTTATTGAGTTTAAATTTGTAAGGGATTATATTTATGTTTTGATGTTACACAGTAAGAGATTAATTATTTATTTTATCATGATTTATTTTCATGTTTCTTTTCAAGGATAATTTATTTCTGAAAAATATTATATATAAGTATTTCAAATTCCATGTTTTATACAGATGTGATCACCAAGTTATATTTTAAAATTATGATTTATGTATATATGTAGTTCTTAAGTTTATTCACGACCAATATACATTTTTGTAATATTTTTCATTCTCCATTATTGTATACTTCTAAGTCATTTAAGACTTATTTTTATGGGTATAATATATTGATGTTTTTATTATAAAAATATATACATATATATATATATATATATGTATGTGTGCATGCACACACATAAGAATCAATGATTATTTTTAAATTTTATAGATTGATAATTATATGTGTGGCACTAAATTGATTATTATTTTTAATTATTTTAAGAAGAACTATTTTGAATAACAATTTACTATTGCAAGTAATTTTATTTGAAGTATTTATACAATCATGTCAATATTTTAGGATTATAATTAATTAAGAAAATTTTTCTTTAAAATTATTATTCAATATCGAGTTCTAGACAATAAAATTAATAACTTTATATGAATGAAATGATGAAAGAAAGCTTGAATACATGGGCAGTCCATGCAAGGCCAAACAACATGTGTTTTGGTTGTATAAACACTTATAAATTATTTTAAAAAATGAAAATTCATATTTAAATATATTTTCATTTATAAATAAATGTGTTAATGTGTATTTAATGTATTGACATGTTTTTAAAATCAAAAACTCCAGTGAAAGTATATATAAGTAAAGAAAGATTAAACTGTTTTTATAAATTCTAGCACTTGAACATTGTAAATATGATATGGAATTGGGGATTGAAATCATCCCTCATCAACTGGGTATACCCAAGACATCCATCAATGTTTTGATTTTCCACAATATTTTGTTTTCAGAAGTTTCCACACTGTTTTAAAAAAAATCACTGAAATTTGTTTAATGAAATTTTCAAACTTTTGTATTATCAAAAGTATTATAGTATTTATAATTCATAAGATATTTAAAATAATGTTTTCAATATGTATTTCTAAATTTATTGTTTAATTTATTTTCAAAGGAATATTTTAAAAGTATTTATCAGCGATTCTTAAAACCTCTTATTGAGCAATTTAATTCTAATCGTATGTTTTAAATTTATTTTAACAGGTTAAGAAAATTTTCTATGAGAGGGTAGTGTAAGAGAAGTATTTTTTTTTTACTTTTTTTGGTAAAATTTTGTTAAGTTATAAGGTTTGTATCTACTTCTCCAAAACATATACTTGTAAATGTTTATGTAATATAATAAATGTTTTGTATTTATTCAGTTTCTTCACCAAAAGTACAAAGCACTTATATGTGCTGAACCTGGAAGCTTAGGTTCGGGCATTATAGTTGTTATCGGAGAAATGGTCTAAATAACTATGAATATTAGATGTTATCATCTAAGAAATAGAGTATATAATTTTAGCTATCCTAATTTCTATTAATTTTGAAGATAGAGATTCAAAATTATTTTTAGTCTGATGAACGAATTGTGTGGGAAATTTTTTTTAAGGGGGAGGAATGTAACATTTCAGTGACTTGTTAGATATTTTTATATAAACTAAGTTATGAAAAATAATAATTTAAATTAAGTGTTCTAATTAATTCGATTATATGTTAATAATAATACATATAAATAATTATAATTCAAATATATAGTTTTCAAAATAATTTTAATTAATGTTCTAAGAAAACTATTGTATAGTATTATTTTATTTAAAAGAATATTGTAATATGAATATATTTATTTTATAACTTTTATAAAAATAATAATAAAATATTTTGAATAAAAAATTTATTTTATTAAAATAATATTCAAAATATTTTGAATGAATAACTTTCATAAAATATATATTTCATTATAATTATAATTATAAATATATTAAAAATAAATTTTTTTGTTAAGTATCTTGAATAAAAATATTTATATTTTAACTATGATAATAAGTATTTATCTCAAATAATTAATAATTATATTTACATACAAATATAATTAATTTTATTATATAAAGTTTTATTTTAAATAATATATAAATATACATAAATATATATATTTATGAAATTATAATTATTAGTATTTTATTAGAAAATATGATAATATTTTAAAATTATTTTTTTCTATTAAACTATAAATTTTGATTATAAATAAGAAATTAAAACTATTTTAATGCCGAAGTTAAACTTATTTGAAATTATACATATATTATGATAATTTTACTTCATTTTTCTCAATTTTATGTGTTAGAAAAAAAGAGGATTAAAAAAATACGAGAGGGTGTTTTGTGTGAAATCGACCCAAGTGGGTATGACTTCGCATAGGGGGTGTTGACCAGGATGCTTCACGGGTGTCGAGTGCAGTAAGCCAGTCTGAGGTAATTGTTATCATGACTATCATGGAGGAGGAGTATGAGAAGCATTCAACAGTAGGTCTGGCATCAGTTTCGACCGAGAAAGGACTAGTTTCCAGAGAGAAGGATCAATGTGTTGGCGTGGGGTTTCATCCACGGTAAGGGTTTCGACTATCGGTGAGGGATTAAAAAGGTAATGCGCAGTCATTGGGTCTTTAATGTCATTAGGTCTGAGGTAGGTTTTTTAAATTTTCTATGTAATTGTTAGAAATTCTTGTCAACCTATATTACTATGTTTGTCTGTTTATTGGTTTCTTTTTACAACTATTTTTTTCCATTCAAATATTATGGGATATTTATTTTGATTCAGTTTTATTTCACAATTTGTATCATTACATTTATAATGATTTTTAATTTTATTGAATACTATTTTAATTTCAATTTTTGAATGGAGGAGGATTGTTTTAGTCTGTTGGTATCTTTTTTGGCTAGAATATAATATATATAACCATTGGTACTTTTGGTAAAAACCAAATCTTAAAAGAATCCCTTGATTTTGTTACCATTTTAGCTTATTAAATACTCTTTTTCATGTAGGGTTTTCTATTTAAATTTTATAAATATGAGTTACTTAGGTGTTGAATACCTATACCTCTCTATTGCCTTTGTTTTTGAGTTCTGAACACCTATGAATACATGCTTGATCACTGCAGTGTCTCTGGTATTTATCTTCTGTAAAATCCTATAAGGGATAAGTCTATTGTACAGTTTATATTTTTATATGTAAATTTCATTCTTCTAAAATTTATAAAATCACATAAGGATTTTTTATCTTTATTTATCAAATTATTTTTATGGTTTTGTAAGGGATAGTTTTGTATCTTATGATTTTATATAAGAGAGATATTTAATTTATTGGTTTCAAATTTATGATTCTCAGATTTTTCAAAATAATAAGGGTTATCTTTTAATTATTTATTTTATAATGTTGATCTTAATTATAATATTATAAAAGTGAATTCTTTCTTTGTTCTATATTTATTGGGTTTAAAATTTGTAAGGGATTAAATTTATTTGTTGATGATCTGCGGTAAGAGATTAATTATTCATTTTAGCATGATTTATTTTCAAGTTTATTTGCAAGGATAATTTATTCTTGAAAGCTATTAAATATAATTATTTTAAATTAAATATTTTATATAGATGTGATCACCAAGTTTAACTTTTAAAATTTGATTTATTTATATATGTAATTATTAAGTTTATGCTCGACGTATATACATTTAAGTAAATTTTTTCAAAATCCATTATTCTTTACTTCAAAATCATGTTTTCATTATTTTTATGGGTATAATATATTGATATATTTACTATAAAAATGTGTGTGTGTTTGTGTTCTTGTTCACGCAAGAATGAATATTTATATTTAAAAATGCCGTATTGATAATTTTATATTCTGTGTATAGTTATTTATTTGTTATGATTATTTTAATAAGATCTATTATAAATAAAAATTTACTATTGATATTAATTTTATTTAAAATCTTTACACAATCATGTTATTCTTTTATTATTATAATTAATGAAGAAAATGTGTCTCTAATATTCGTATTCAAGATTCAGTTTTAGATGATGAAGGTAATGAGTTTATATATATGAAATGATAAAATAATGTTTGAATACATGAACAGTCCATGAAAAGGCCAACTGAAATGAGTTTTTATTATATCAGAACTCATTAGTTTTTTTAAAATGAAAATTCATTTATATATATATATTGATATATAGTTAAGTATTTTAATGTTTATTTAATACATTGATTTTTTTTAAAAATAAAAAACTCCAGTGAAAGTATATATATTAGTAAAGAAAGCTTAAACTATTTTTATAAAATTTGATACATAAAAATTGTAAATTTGGTTGGGAATTGGGGAGTGAATCTATCCTTCATCAAGTGGGTAGGACCATGAAATCCTTCAATGTTTCTAGTTCCCTCAATGTTCTCTTTTTATAAGTTTACATATTTTTTCTAGAAAATCACTAGAATATGTTTAATTCAGTTTTCAAAGTCATATATTCTCAAAAGTCTTATCATAATCTTAAGTAGTAAGTAATTTCAAATAATTTTTTCAAAAGGTATTTATAAATATATATTTTAAATTATTTTCAAAGGAATATTTTAAATGTATTTACCAAATATTTTTAAACCCCTTACTAGGAAATTTAATAACCACCTTATGTTTTAATTTTATTTTCACAGGTTGAGTAAAATATCATTGAGTAAGCAACCCACGAGAAGTCTTTTTTTTATTTACATTTTATAGTTTTGTTATGTTATATTGTTTGCATCTAATTATCCAAAACCTATACTGATAAAAGTTCCTGGAATATAATAAATGTTGTGTATTTTTTAAATTTCCTTTAAAAAATACATAGTATTTATATGTGTTGGACATAGAAGCTAAGGTTCAAGGCATTGAAGTTGGTATTAGATAAATGGTCTAAACAAATTTGGAGATTTGATGTTTTTATCTAAGCGGTAGAGTATATAAATAGAGTTTTCATAGTTTTTCTTAATTTTGATGATGAAAATTCATAATTATTTTTAGTACGAAAAACGAGTTATGAGAGAACAATTATTTTTAGGGGGGTAATATAACATCCTTGTGACTTGTTGTATATTTTTATATGAATTAATTTATTAAAAATAAAACTTTAAATTATCTGTTTTAATAAATTTTATTATAAGTTAATAATAATACATATAAATAATTATAATTTAAATATATAGTTTTGAAATTAATTTTAAATTAACGTTCTAAAAACAAATATATTATTTTATTATTATTTTTAGAATATTTTAATATGAATATATGTATTTTATTATTTTCTTAAAATAATAATAAAATTGGCTGAATAAAAAAACTTATTTTATCAAAATATTTTTCAAAATATTTTGAATGAATAAATTTCTAAAAATATGTATTTCATGACTATTGTTATTATTAATATATGAAAAATACTAAATTAAGTTAAGTAGATTCAATATTAATATTTATATTTTACAAACGATAATCATTAATTAATATAAAATAATGAATAATTATATTCACATACATATATAATTAATTTGGTTTTATAAAATTTTATTTTAAAAAATATTATATAAATATACATATATATATATATATGTATATGAAATTATAAATATTAGTTTTTTAATTATAAATTATAACTAGATTAGAAAATTATTTTCTTTTCTAAAACTATGAGTTTTGATTACATAAAAGAAATTATAACTATTTGAATTTTTAAGTTATATTAATTTGAAATTATACATATGTTAAGATTATTTTATTTTATGTTTTTTGAATTTAATGTGTTAAAAAAGAGGAAAAACAAAATAATAAAAAAATGGTTATGTGTAAAATCAACCCATGTGGGTTGGACTTCACACACGGGGGAATCAACCAGGTGGCTTCACAGGATCCAAGCACAAGAATCCATTTTTAGGACTTTTTCATCTTCCAAGCATATAGGAGAAGTATGATCAGTGTTCGACTGCAGATCTTGCATCAGTTTTGACTGAGTAAGGACTGGTTTTTCATAAAGACAACCAGAGTGCCCTCATCGGGTTTCATTCATGGTTTGGGTTTCTCTAATTGGTGAGCAATTTCAAAGTTTGTGTGTAGTCATTGGGGTTTCGTTCTATTCATATTTGTGGTAGGTATCTTGTTTTTATTTGTAGGTGTCTGAATTTCTCATCAACCTATATTACTATGTCTTTCTATTTCATAGTTTCTTTTTCTACCTCTTTCATTGTCAATGGAATGTTGTGGTCTATTTGTTTTGATTTAGTTTAATTTCATGTTTGGTTTTATTTTTTATACTTATTTTTTATTTGTTTGAATGATATTTTGATTTTAATTTTTGATTGGAGGAGGACAGTTTTGGTTTTCTAGTATCTTTTTGGGCTAGAATATAATATATTTCAACTTTTATGCTTTTGGTGTAAACCTGACCTTAATAGAATCCTTTAGAATATATTTGTTTTATATTGAAGCTTCTCCATTGCACTTTTTTACATAGTATTTTCTATTTTAAGTTTATTAATAAGAGTTACTTAGGTGTTAAATATAACTTCATCTCTAATGCCTTTGTTTTTGAGTTCTGCACACCAATGCATGCAAGCTTGATCACTGCAATGTTTCCTGCATTTTTCATCTTCAAAATCAAGTAAGGGTTAATTCTATTTTAAAACATCTATTTTTATATGTATATTTTATTTTTATGAATTTTATAAAATCATATAAGGAATTTTTTATTTTTATTTATAAAATGATGCTTATTATTTTTAAGGGATAGTTTGTTTATCTTATAGTTTTGTGTAAGGGAGCTATTTAAATTATTTGTTTTTAATTTATGATTCTAGAATTTTTCAAACTAATGAGGGGTATATTTCTATTATTTATTTTCTAATTTTGTTCTTAATTATAAAATTATGAAATTGAATTATTTCATTGTTCTATATGAATTGAGTTTAAAATTTTTAAGGTACTATATTTATGTTTTGATGTAACACAGTAGAAGATTAATTATTGTTTTAGCATCATTTTTTTATCTAGTTTATTTTCAATGAGAATTTATTTCTAAAAACTATTATATATATGTATTTCAAATTCCATGTTTTATACAGATGTTATTTCCATGTTATATTTTAAAATTATGATTTTTTTATATATGTAATTATTATATTTATTCTCGACGTATATACGTTTAAGTAATATTTTTCATACTCCATTATTCTTTACCACCAATTCATATAAAAATTATTTTTATGGGTATAATTTATTAATTTATTTATTATAAATACATATATATGTGTGTCTATGTAAGTATGTGTAGACAATAATTAATGTTTATTTTTAAAAATTCTACATTGATAATTTTATATGTGGCACACAATTATTTATTTATTATGCTTATTTTTTGAATATCTATTATTAATAGAAATTTCCTATTAATTTCAATTTTATTTGAAGTATTTATATAATCATGTCATTATTTTATGCATAGAATAAATTAAAAATATATTTATTTAATATTATTATTCAAGATTGAGATTTAGACGATAAAAATAATCACATTATATAAATGAAATGATGAAAGAAAGTTTGAATACATGGATAGTCCATGAAAAACTCAAACAATATTAGTTTTGGTTATAGAAAACTCTTAGGTTTTAAAAAAAATGAAAATTTGTACTTAAATATATGTTTATATTTAATTAAGTGTGTGAATGCGTATTTAATACATTGACATGTTTTTGAAATCAAAAACTCGAGTGAAATTATATTTAAGTAAAGTAAACTTAAACCTTTTTATAAAATCCATCAATTGAACATTATAAATATGATAGGGAATTATGGAGTGAAATCATTCCTTTTCAAGTGGGTAGTCCCAAGACAGTCTTAAATATTTCATGTGGTCTCAGGGTTTGGTTTTCAGAGGCTTGGATAATGTTTTTAAAAAAATCAATGGAATGTGTTTAAAGTAATTATCAAACATATGTATTTTCAAAAGCGTTAAAGTATTTTTAAGGCATAAGTAATTTCAAATAATGTTTTCAAAAGTTATTTCTAAATGTATCTTTTAATGCATCTTTAAAACCCCTTACTGTGAAATTTAATGCTCACCCTTTGTTTTAGATTTATTTTCACAGGTTGTGTAAAATTTCTTTGTAGAGGTAGCACACAGAAAATATTTTGTTTATTTCTTTTGTACAATTTTGTTATGTTATATGTTTTTTATCTAATTATCCAAAACCTAGACTGATAAAAGTTCATTGAATATAATAAATGTTGTGTATTTGTTTAATTTCCCTTTTTAAATAATGCACATAATTTATTTGTGCAAAACCCAGAAGCTCAGGTTCGGGGTGTTACTGTTGGTATCGGAGAAACGATCTAAACAACATGGGAGATTAGATGTTGTCATCTATGTGGTAGAGTATAGAAGTTTAACAGTCCTAATTTTTTTTTAATTTTAAAGATGGAAATTCATAATCATTTTGATCCAACAAACAAATTATTAGGGCACAATTCTTTTAAGGGGGGATGAATATGACATCTGAGTGACTTCTTATATATTTTTATATAAATTAAGTTATAAAAAATAATAATTTAAATTATGTGTTTTAATTAATTTTATTATAGGTAAATAATAATAAAAATAAATAATTATAATTCAAATATATAATTTTCAAATTGATTTTAAAATAATTTTCTAAAAACAAATAAAATTTTACAGTATTATTTTGTTTAAAATAATATTTTAATATAAATATATGTATTTGATTATTTTTATAAAAATATTAATAATAGATTTTGAATAAAATAATTATTTTATTAAAAGATTATTCAAGATACTTTGAATGAATAAATTTCTAAAAATATTTATTTCATGTCTATTTTAATTATAAATATATTGAAAATACTAAATTATGGTAATATTATTCAATATAAATATACATATCTTTACTATGATAATAATTATTTAATCTTAGATAATGAGTAATTATATTTATATACAAATATAATTAATTTGGTTTTATAAAATATTATTTTTGAAAATATGATATAAATATACATATGCATATATATATTGAATTCTAATTATTAGTTTTGAATTATAAAATATGATTATATTATAAAAATATTTTTTTATAAAACTAAGATTTTTGATTATATATAATAAATGATAACTATTTTAATGTTGACGTTATACTTATTTGATATTATACATATATATATATTTTAATTTCTGGTGTTAAAAAAACAGATAAAACTAAAATTAAAAGAAAATGTGGGTTATGTGTAAAGTTGTCCCAAGTGGGATCAACATAACACATGGGGTGCCGACATGTGGGCTTCATGGGAGATGAGAATAAGATACCAGCCTTTGGTCATTGTCATCACGCCATGTGTTGTGGAGGAGTCTAAGTAGCTTTTGAATACATATCCGGCATCAGATTCGACCGTGTAAGGATCGGTTGCTGGCGAAAGAGATTCGTGTGTCATAATTGAGTTTCATCTATGGTTAGGGTATTGGTTCTCAGTGTGGGATTCTAAAGGTTGTGCGAAGTCATTGGGGTTTCGATATTTTAATATCTGAGGTATGTGTCTTTTTTCTTTGATGGTGTCTAAATTTTTCATCGACCTATTTTACTTTGTTTTTTGTTTCTTGGTTTCTTTTTTTATATATTTCTTTCTCATCTGAATGTTGTGGTCTATTTGTTTTGATTTATTTTTATTTCACATTTTGTATCGTTTCATTTATACTAATTTTTCATTTGGTTGGATACTATTTTTTATTCAATTTTTCAATGAAGGAGGATGGATTTTTTCCATTGGTTTCTTTTTTTGATGGAATATAATATATATGAATTGTACAGCTTTTGGTGTGAAATAAACCTTATGTCAATCCTTTGAAATATATATTTTCTTCTCTTTTATCTTCTCTAATACACTTCTATATGCATTTCTATCTATTTTAAGTTTATAAATAGGAGTTCAATGGGTGTTAAATACCACTTCTTCTCCTCTACCTTTGTTTATTAATTTTTTACACTTAAGAACACATGTTTGATCATTGAAATGTCTCCTACATTTTTATTTTTCAAAATAAAGAAAGGGTTAATTATGTTTTACAATATATATCTTTAAATGTATAATTCATTTTTCTAAATTTTATAAAATCATGTGAGGAGTTTTTTATATTTATTTATCAAATTATGTTTATGATTTTTCAGAGATTGTTTGTTTATCAAATGGTTTTGTGTAAATGAGCTATTTATTTTATTTATTTTCAATTTTTGATTCTCATATTTTTCAAACTAATAAGGGGTAACATTCAATTTTTTTTAATTTTGATCTTAATTCTCAGATTATGAAAGTGAATTATTTTACTGTTCTATATTTATGGAGCTTTAAATTTGTAAGTGATTATATTTATGTTTTGATGTTCTATAGAAAGAGAATAATTATTTATTTTAGCCTGATTTATTTTCATTTTTATTTGCAATGAAAATTTATTTATGAAAAATATTATATATAAGTATTTTAAATTCCATGTTTTATGCATATGTGATTTCTATGTTATATTTTAGAATTATGATTTATGTATATTTGTAATGTTTAAGTTTATGGTCAATGTATATACATTTAAGTAATTTTTTCATACTCCATTATTCCAAACATGAAAGTCATGTAAGCATTATTTTTATGGATATAATATATCGATGTATTTATTATACAAAGACACACACACACACATAGATATATATATATATATATGCGTGCATGTGTGTGTGTGTGTGTGAACATGCGCGCAAGTATGAATATTTATTTTTTATTATGCTATATTGATAATTTTATATATGACACACAATTATTTATTACTTTTGATTAATTTAAGAAGATCTATTATGAATTGGAATTTATTATTACTATTAATTTTATTTGAAGGATTTATATAATTATGTCATTATTATAGGATTATAATTAATTTAGAAAATGTGTCTTTATTATTATTATTCATGATTGGGTTTTAGGTGATAAAAGTAATCAGTTTATATAAATAAAACGATGAAAGAAATTTTTAATTCATGTACAGTCCTTACAAAGGACAAACGAAATGAGTTTTGCTTGTATAGAAACTCATAAGTTATTTTAAATTAAAATTAATATATATATATATATATATATATAAGTGTGTGAATGTGTGGTTAAAGCATTGACATGTTTTTAAAATAAAAATTCAATGGAATTTATATATATGTAAAGAAATATTAAGTTGGTTTTATGAAATAAGGCAATGGAATGTTGTAAATATGGTAGGAAATTAGGGAGTGAACCCATCCCTAATCAAGTGGGTAGACCCAAGACAACCTTAAATGTTTCAAGTGGCCTCAATGATTTCTTCAGAAGCATGCGTATTGTTTTAAAAAAATTCATCAGAATATGATTAAGGTAATTTTGAAACGTATGTATTTTCAAAACTATTATAGTATTTTTAATGTGTATGTAATCTCAAATAATGTTTTCAAAAGGTATTTAAAAATATATTTTCAAAGTTATTTTCAAAAAAATAATTTAAAAGTAGTTATTACTAATTTTTAAAACCCCTTACTGGGAAATTTAATGCTCACACAATGTTTTAAATTAATTTTCACAAGTTTAGTAGAATTTCATTAAGAAGGCAATACACAAAAAGTCTTTTTTTAATTTCTTTTTATAGTTTTTAAGTCATAAGGTTTTTATCTAATTATCCAAAACCTTGACCGGTAAAAGTTCCTAGAATACAATAAATGTAGTTTATTTGTTCAGTTTCTTTTATATAAAAAAATACATGGCATTTATATGGGATGGACCTAAAAGCGCGGGTTCGGGGATTTACACCACATCATTTCTTTATCACATTATTAATTATTTCTAGTATATCACTATCCCACTCTATCCCAATCCACTCTAATTTTATGATTTCATTCAGTTATTTAATTCAAATTCATTCTATATTCCCTAGAAAAGTGCTAAATACTATCAATAACAATTTTATTCAACTACAATAACAAAAAAACTCCAAAAAATCACTATATAATCTCCATTACCTTTGTAAAAATAACTACACTATTCAATAAAAACTACATAAACTAATTAAAATGTAAAAATACCATATCTCCTTCTGCTATAACATTTAGGAAACCAAACTAAACCCACTTAAAAAATAAAAAAAGTTACTATCTATAAAAATAAATAATAACATCATTTATTCATGGGTTAATACTTGTTTATCAATTCATAGCAACAATATCAATAATTATTTATAGAATAAAACTTCATATTTTTATTATAACTCCTTAATTTTTCCAATAGTCTATACATTTTTAAGAAAAATAGTAATAATATATATTAATTCAAATATCTATAGCATAAAAATTATCATACAAGACACCAATTATTACAAGGAATAGTTTAACAATTTCTAACATCACTTCCAAAAAATATAATTTCAAATATGCTTGTTATCCATGTTTAGATAATTCCATATAATTAACTAAAGACAATAAATTCATTATTATTTCTCATTTAGAACAAAACAAATGGGATGGATTGTAACATCCCAGGTAAATAAATAATAATACATTTTCATATTTATTAATATTTTTTGAATTAAGTATTAAATTTACTTTAATGGGGTTGCTATGTTCGATAGAGATCCCTCTTTAAATATAGTTTTGGTCACTATTATAAATTATATTAGACCAAATAAAATTATTATTTAGAATAGGGACATCAAAATTTACTTTGTGTAAATTTTTGGTATTTTCTGATAATGTTCATTTTTTAATGAATAGTAAAAAGTATTGTATTTTAATTGAAAAACTCATTTTAATCTAATTTATTTATAAGCATAGATCATAATTTTAATTGGTTTTAAAGTTTAATTAGAATATATTTTTACTATTTAATCCAATGGTGGTCATTGGAATTAATTTCACTTTGAAATTGGACATAAACAAGTGTCAGTCTTTTGATTGATATTGTTTCTTAAAAACACGCTATTTGTTTTGACAATGGGAATTAATTATAAAATTAATTAATGAAACTTATATGTTTTGAATTTTTCAAAATATAAATCATTTTTTAATTCAGAATATCATATATATCTTGGGGTGAATTTTTGGTATTTTTCTAAAATGCACCGTTCATGGAGACGGTAAGCCGTACGTACGCATGAACGCTACTTTCATTTTATTTCGTATTTAATGGAATGAAATCATAATGATATAAATTTATAATATAATTAAAGTATAATATAGTGTATAATACCATTTAATCCATCCTTTATACATCCCACATATGGCATTAACGATTCAAATCACTTTGAGGGGGCGGTAGTCCGCACTTCCTAAAATGAAATTATCGCGTTTTACCAATAATGGAAATCATAAAGTATGCCATAAATGAGAAATAAAGAAGAATAAGTAAAACATAAACACATTATATATCATATATAAATATAGTGACATCTTAATGGCCACCTTTGAAGGTGTTATATGAGTGTTGAACAATCATCGTTTCGTGAGGCAGAAATTCGCCATCCACAGAAACCGTATGTTATTTAACCATTAGATGTAGGTGTGTGTAAGTGTAGCTCTAATAATTCTTATAACAACATCCTAGTATATTTAGGATACTGGTGTTGTTACAAAATAAATGAATAAAAAGAGTTTAGGGGGTTGGAGAAGAAAAATAAAACAAAACAACATTAGAGAAGACATTACCTCAAAATCGGGTAACTCTTTTTGATTTGAGCCAAAGGCTTCCTTGGGAAGAGTTCTGCCCAAATTGAGGCTTCTAAGAGTAATAGGGGGAAGTTGGGAGAGTATTTGGGCAGAGGTTGGCCGAACCAAAAGGCTTTAAAGTGTGAATAAGGTGGTAGAGGTGGGGGCCTTTTATAAGAGGAGAGGAGGGACTCTTTTGGAAAGATTGAAATGTTACATTATTATACAATGATTTTCGGATTCTAAAGGTCCCACACTTATAACTTTCGTGGATGAGGTGATAATGGTTCTAAATACCCTCATCCAATAGGCTTTGGACAAGTTTAAGCCTTGGATTTTGCATTATCTTCTCATTTTATTTAAATCGTTAAATAATGAGGTCATCACTGCATCATCATGATGTCATAAATAATTTAATATATTTAATGTCTAAAAATTCTAAAAAAAATACTATGATGTAGGAAATATTTTTATCTTTCCAATGACTATTTATAGTCAAAAATATGACTTGTATAACCCCATATAAAAATTGTTTTAGTAAAACATTTCATGTTTGTGTCATTTTTTACTTTAACATTAAATAAAAGGTATTTATGTCATTTTCCAACTAAAGTGGCTCCATAGGGTCCCGAAGTTGTCCCATGGATTGTCTTGGTCGGCCATGGAACATCCAATGAGGGTAGGACATGTGTCAAGCACATCTCATATTATTAAAACATTATTTTTACCTTAAACTACACTAATTACCTCTAATCGCGATTAAGAACTTCAAAGTTACTATTCAACAAAAATTATTTTAATCTCATTCAACCACATTTTACTTCTTAATGACAACCATGTATGTCGGATTTTTGAAAATCAAATCACAGAAGTGGTAATATTTCATTTAAACGAAAAATCAGTTATTTAACTACCACTTAGTGGTTTCACTATTCATCAAAAATTGAAGTTTTTCAGAACAATGCCAAAATTTCACCCTAAGCTATAATTGATATTCCAAATTCAAAAATGATTTCTATTTTAAAAAATTCCAAACATATAAGTTACATTAATTAATTTTATAATTAATTCCCTCTGTCACAACAAATAGTATGTTTTTAAGAAACAATTTATATCAAAAGATTGGCAATTGTTTTTGTCCATTTTCAAAGTTAAATTAATTATAATGACCACCATTGGATAAAATGGTAAAAATATATTCTAATTATACTTTAAAACCACTAAATAGTATAATTTATCACTATAAATTATTTTTATTAAAAAAGTTGTTTTTAAGTATTTTTCACTATTCATAAAAAATTAGAAGTTCTCAGAAAAATACCAAAAATTCAACATAGGCTAATTTCGATATTCCGAAACCAAAAATGAAGTCCATTTTGATAAATAAAATTTATAAAATTTCAAAAAGTAGGTATTACTATTCACAACGGCTAGTTTAATTAGTTGTGGTATGTGTTAGAGCTCGAGGTTGCGTACAACACACGCTATTGCATTATTGAATGAGAAGCGTATCGTGGAAGCTCGGGGTGTTACATTCTCCCCTCCTTCAATAAATTGCGTCCTCTCAATTTGAAATTTTTCTTTGAAAATAAATGGTTGAAAAGAGAAAATACCTTTGAGGAAAACCCACATCGGAAATAAGATTAATAAAATTTAGCCTTAATAAGAGGGAAAGGGAAATGAAAAAGTCACCAACAAATTATGATCTCGATAAGGAGAACATTAGTGGTAATTAGAGACATATGATTAGAGGAAAAACGTAAATATTTGTAGGGAGTGATTGAGGTCATCAATCACAATCAACTGTCAAATTGAGGGCCTCAAAGCCTTCAATCTATGTTGATTTAAAATATCATCAGTTCAACAAGACATAAGGTATTATGATAACACATTTTTTTGTTTTAATATCCCTTTACTAAAGTTTAAGAATTAATTTATTCATTGAATAAGAGATAGGTATATATATATTTATGCTTGACAATTAGAGTTTCAACCTTCAACTCATCTTTCACTCAAAAAGATAATAGAACTCAAAAATATTATACTTATCCTAATTATATAAGGTTCCAAATATTAAAACATACCATTTAGATTAGTAAAATTATTTTGTAATAACCAGGAACTTCCTGTAGGCTAGTGGTAGGAAATAAAGGCTTGTCTCACTATGGTTGTGGGTTCGATTCCTGCAGCTTTGTCCGACGTGACGGGTTATGCCCCACCCTGCAGGTTGTCCTTTTCCTAAAACTATAGTATCATAATATTCCAAAAAGAATCTTCATAAATTTTTTAACCTTAAACAATACTATCCAAAGATCAACATAATCCATTCCAACCTTAATAGTTATCCAAAATACCTCTGTCGAGACTTTCTCTAAAAGGTCTCTTAATTCCAAAATCAATTTATCAGATTCCCCAAACAAAGTAAAGTTTCTCTTATTGTCACATACTAAAAATATAATTACCTTCATCATATTAAAAACTTACTGAAATCAACAAGTACTGCAGTACAATCCTTATATATATATCACATTATTCTAATAACCAAAATATAATCCATGAGTCCAAAAGCACCAATACATTAGTTATTCTGCTTCAACTGTAGTAACAGCATAAGATTTTCCTTGATCCCTTGGCCTTTTTTGAGGTAAGTTTCCCTGACGCTTAAGACATTCATTTGCATAATTCCCCATTTCCCTACAATTATAGCATTCAACTTTGATAGCCTCTTTCTTTCCCTTGCAATCACGAGCCTGGTGACCCTTTTCTCCACATTTATAACAAACTCCCATTCCTTTTAGACAAGTACCAGGGTGATTCTTCCCACAATTATCACATAATGGAAAATCCTTCTTTCCCTTTTTCCCTTTATCTGTCTCTTGTTCCACCATTCTCTTCTTCTCTTGCTTTACTTTGTTGTCATAAGACATAGAGAATTCCTTTTCTGTCTTGATAGCACACGAGACAATATCTTCATATGATGAGAAGGATTGTGATACTAAAGATCGACGGAGAAATGGTTTTAACCCATCAAAGAAACGATCAATCTCACTCCTCGGGTTACGTATATAATCGGCAGCATGCCTCGCTAACCTTGTAAAGTTAGACTCATACTTTGTGACATTCTCATCCTCCAGCCTCAGACCCAGAAATTTCCTTTCTATATCTGCTCGATGGTCACGAGGAAAGTATTTTTCTAAGAAAAGCTCTTTGAACTCCCTCCATTCCATGTTTTTTAATTCATCATATTCCATTGTGTTTTGAATTAGTGACCACCATTGATCAGCATCTCCAGTGAGGCGGTAAACTGCCATGACAACCTTCTCCCTTTCACTGCTCCCCAAAGCCTGAAATATTTTCTCTAGGGAATTTATCCATTGCTCGGCTACTAAGGTATTTTTACTCCCATTTAACGTTGGTGGTTGTTGCCTCATGAATCGATCTAACATTGATCCTCCATGCTGTGGATCAGGGTGCTCCATACGGGTAAGGTTATTATTCATAACCCGAGTAAGTTGTCCCAGTATGGTGATTAGCTGATCGGCACCAGTTGCATCACCATCCCCACTATAATTATCTTGAGCAGGAGGGAAATCCCTACATGGAGTGCGTGCATTGATACGATTTCCATTTCTTCCACTAGGCGCCATGTCTAATCAATTGCATAAACTAGATCAGTTTATGAATCAAAATACATAATCCCATACTTATAAAACACTTAACATAAATTGAACTATTTATGGATATAATCCATAATCATAAAAAGAAATGTTTTCTTTGGGGAAGTATATACTCATAACCCTTCATAGTGGTTTGTAAATAAAATGAGAATTATCCTAAGCATATCCCCCGGGAGTGTCGTAACCAAGAGTGCAGCAAGGCCCGTAGTCGTGCACCAGTTCCCGTTCGAGTCTAGCTCAAAACGGTGTTTTCGGGTTTTACCCCTAGGTACATCTGTGCCAGATCCGCCTCTACCTGCTCGTATCCAGACAGGGATGTATTGCTTGGAAACTCATAACATTCTATAATACCAAAATTCTAAGATGTTCTTCTATACTAATTCTCAAAGTCTATCTTTGGGCTATGTGCTCTAATCAGAGTTTATCTAAATCTAGCTTCCAAGGTTAGTACTAAACTGCCTCTGATACCAACTGTAACGCCCCGACCCCAGCTACCCAGAGCTGGTGCATTACTTCGTAACATTGGCATGATCACAAAAGATCAAGTCTCGAAAGACCGATTAGTTTAGTAGCCTTGGAAACACTAGATACATTCGTAGACGTTACATTATATCACAAAGTGAAAAACTATAATAACATAGTCTCCATAGTCCACACTTCTATCCTCTTCGGACTATCCCTGCAGGTCTTTCATAAAATACTTCTTCACATCCTGGAAAATATTAAAACATTGAAAGGGGTGAGCTCGGATGCTCAGTAAGGTTAACAATATAGCGGAAGCTTTCATAAATAAACATTAACATTTAAGGCAATGTATAACTAAAACAAATGCCTTTTAAACATGAACTTCAACATAATATGTCAAAAGTAAAATGAGATAATGTCATTCACTTCTTCAAATGGATATTCTACTGGTCGAATAATCACATGCAATATCAATAACCACTTTCATAATGATGGAATGCATAATGCCAGACTATCATAACCATGTAGCCAAGGCCTCGTGCCAAGACCAAAAATAAGATTTTGTCAAGGCCTCGTGCCAAGACACTAGTTTGTCTCATGGGACCTTCTGATGCATCGAGGAGATATAGCGGGCTCCACCCGTCACTTATTAAGTCCAATGCATTCCTCATATGAATAGGTTTAAACATATCATAAACCATAACATAATCGTATCACATAAAACATGCATAAAGGAAACATAACATTTCCACATTTCAATCACAAGATATCAATACAACACATTGATATAATAAAAATTTTTTCAAAACAATTTTCAAAACCAAAATTAAGGAAAGTTAAAACTTTGTATTTATTTTTCATTAAAAAAAGTGATGGCTTGTAGAGGAAGCCGAAACTCAAATAATGGTCACGGCGGCGGAGAAGTCGTTGTCGCTGCATAAGTACGGAAATAAAAACATTCCCTTTTTGTCGTTTAGTAAAACGCTTCGTATAAAAAAGATTCCTTTTGAATAAATGTAAAAGTCAAAGGGGTTTATACACTGTATAAAAGAAATTTGTGTATAAAACAAAATATGCCTCAATGAATGGAGATTGAGACGAAGTCCCTTAAAAAGATCATTTTTAAATATAATATATATATTATGTGTATTCACTATATGTACACATAAATAATGTATAAATACAATATGCAACATAATAATATCATGACATAATTTTAATGTAGGAGATTAACCCAAAGAATGGAAGTTGGGTTATGAAATTCCCTTACCTTGCGTCCTGTCCTGACTCGACCGTTCTTTAACCTCATGAATAATAAACTAGAGTTAATTTATATTTACTTAAGAACCTTTTTCATGTTAATTATTCCTTTTATATCCCTTATTACCATGTTATGAACATTATTGAATTATTTAAGTTAATAACGGTCGTTTTGTCGATCTTTGGTACTTGAGTCAAAAATAAACTTCTTATAATTACAAGTTGTTCATGTGGTGAAATATCCATTATATCCAGAATTATATTCATGATGTAGATATCATATATATCATATATATACAGTATATACATTCATTCATAATGTCACGTAACATTTAGAGGTAAGAAATGAAATGCACCGTTCATGGAGACGGTAAGCCGTACGTACGCATGAACGCTACTTTCATTTCTATTTCGTATTTAATGGATTGAAATCATAATGATATAAATTTATAATATAATTACAGTATAATATAGTGTATAATACCATTTAATCCATCCTTTATACATCCCACATATGGAATTAACGATTCAAATCACTTTGAGGGGGCGGTAGTCCGCACTTCCTAAAATGAAATTATCGCGTTTTACCCATAATGGAAATCATAAAGTATGCCATAAATGAGAAATACAGAAGCATAAGTAAAACATAAACACATTATATATCATATATAAATATATTGACATCTTAATGGCCACCTTTGAAGGTGTTATATGAGTGTTGAACAATCATCGTTTCGTGAGGCAGAAATTCGCCATCCACAGAAAATGTATGTTCTTTAACCATTAGATGTAGGTGTGTGTAAGTGTAGCTCGAATACTTATTATAACAACATCCTAGTATATTGAGGATACTGGTTTTGTTACAAAAGAAATGAATAAAAAGAGTTTAGGGGGTTGGAGAAGAAAAATAAAACAAAACAACATTAGAGAAGACATTACCTCAAAATCGGGTAACTCTTTGATTTGAGCCAAAGGCTTCCTTGGGAAGAGTTCTTCCCAAATTGAGGATTCTAGGAGTAAGAGGGGGAAGTTGGGAGAGTATTTGGGCAGAGGTTGGCCGAACCAAAAGGCTTGAAAGTGTGAATAAGGTGGTAGAGGTGGGGGCCTTTTATAAGAGGAGAGGAGAGGCACTTTTGGAAAGATTGAAATGTTACATTATTATACAATTCTTTTCGGATTCTAAAGGTCCCAAACTTATAAATTTCGTGGATAAGGTGATAAGGGTTCTAAATCTCCTCATCCAATAGGCTTTGGACAAGTGTAAGCCTTGGAGTTTGCATTATCTTCTCATTTTATTTAAATCGTTAAATAATGAGGTCATCGCTGCATCATCATGATTTCATAAATAATTTAATTTATTTAATGTCTAAAAATTCTAAAAAAACTACTATGATGTAGGAAATCTTTTTATCTTTCCAATGACTATTTATAGTCAAACATATGACTTGTATAACCCCATATAAAAATTGTTTTAGTAAAAAATTTCATGTTTGTGTCATTTTTTACTTTAACATTAAATAAAAGGTATTTATGTCATTTTCCAACTAAAGTGGCTGCATGGGGTCCCCAAGTTGACCCATGGATTGTATTGGTCGTCCATGGCACATCCAATGAGGGTAGGACATGTTTCAAGCTCATCTCATATTATTAAAACATTATTTTTACCTTAAACTACACTAATTACCTCTAATCACGATTAAGAACTTGAAAGTTACTATTCACCAAAAATTATTTTAATCTCATTCAACCACATTTTACTTCTTAATGACAACCATGTATGTCAGATTTTTGAAAATAAAATCACAGAAGTTGTAATATTTCATTTAAACGAAAAATCAGTTAATTAACTACAACTTAGTGGTTTCACTACTCATCAAAAATTGACGTTTTTCAGAACAATGCCAAAATTTCACCCTAAGCTATAATTGATATTCCGAATTCAAAAATGATGTATATTTTAAAAAATTCCAAACATATAAGTTGCATTAATTAATTTTATAATTAATTCCCTCTGTCACAACAAATAGCGTGTTTTTAAGAAACAATTTATATCAAAAGATTGGCAATTGTTTTTGTCCATTTTCAATGTTAAATTAATTCTAATGACCACCATTGGATAAAATGGTAAAAATATATTATAATTATACTTTAAAACCACTAAATAGTATAATTTATCACTATAAATTATTTTGATTAAAAAAGTTGTTTTTAAGTATTTTTCACTATTCATAAAAAATTAGAAGTTCTCTGAAAAATATCAAAAATTCAACATAGGCTAATTTCGATATTCCGAATCCAAAAATGAAGTCCATTTTGATAAATAAAATTTATAAAATTTAAAAAAGTAGGTATTACTATTCACAACGGCTAGTTTAATTAGTTGTGGTGTGTGTTAGAGCTCGAGGTTGCGTACAACACACGCTATTGCATTATTGAATGAGAAGCGTATCGTGGAAGCTCGGGGTGTTACATTCTCCCCTACTTCAATAAATTGCGTCCTCGCAATTTGAAAATTTTCTTTGAAAATAAAAGGTTGAAAAGAGAAAATACCTTTGAGGAAAACCCACATCGGAAATAAGATTAATAAAATTTAGCCTTAATAAGAGGGAAAGGGAAATGAAAAAGTCACCACCAAATTATGATCTCGATAAGGAGAACATTGGTGGTAATTAGATACATATAATTGGAGGAAAAACGTAAATATTTGTAGGGAGTGATTGAGGTCATCAATCACAATCAACTGTCAAATTGAGGGCCTCAAAGCCTTCAATCTATGTTGATTTAAAATATCACCAGTTCAACAAGACATAAGGTATTAGGATAACACATTTTTTTGTTTTAATATCCCTTTACAAAAGTTTAAGAATTAATTTATTCATTTAATAAGAGATAGGTATATATATATTTATGCTTGACAATTAGAGTTTCAACCTTTAACTCATCTTTCACTCAAAAAGATAATAGAACTCAAAAATATTATACTTATCCTAATTATATAAGGTTACAAATATTAACACATACCATTTAGATTAGTAAAATTATTTTGTAATAACTAGGGACTTCCTGTAGGCTAGTGGTAGGAAATAAAGGCCTGCCGCACTATGGTTGTGGGTTCGATTCCTGCAGCTTTGTCCGATGCGACGGGTTATGCCCCACCCTGCAGGTTGTCCTTTTCCTAAAACTATAGTATCATAATATTCCAAAAAGAATCTTCATAAATTTTTTAACCTTAAACAATACTATCCAAAGATCAACATAATCCATTCCAACCTTAATAGTTATCCAAAATACCTCTGTCCAGACTTTCTCTAAAAGGTCTCTTAATTCCAAAATCAATTTATCAGATTCCCCAAACAAAGTAAAGTTTCTCTTATTGTCACATACTAAAAATATAATTACCTTCATCATATTAAAACCTTACTAAAATCAACAAGTACTGCAGTACAATCCTTATATATATATATCACATTATTCTAATAACCAAAATATAATCCATGAGTCCAAAAGCACCAATACATTAGTTATTCTGCTTCAACTGTAGTAACAACATAAGATTGTCCTTGATCCCTTGGCCTTTTCTGAGGTAAGTTTCTCTGACGCTTAGGACATTCATTTGCATAATGCCCCATTTCCCTACAATTATAGCATTCAACTTTGATAGCCTCTTTCTTTCCCTTGCAATCACGAGCCTGGTGACCCTTTTCTCCACATTTATAACAAACTCCCATTCCTTTTAGACAAGTACCAGGGTGATTCTTCCCACAATTATCACATAATGGAAAATCCTTCTTTCCCTTTTTCCCTTTATCTGTCTCTTGTTCCACCGTTCTCTTCTTCTCTTGCTTTACTTTGTTGTCATAAGACTTAGAGAATTCCTTTTCTGTCTTGATAGCACACGAGACAATATCTTCGTATGATGAGAAGGATTGTGATACTAAATATCGATGGAGAAATGGTTTTAACCCATCAAAGAAACGATCAATCTTACTCCTTGGGTTACGTATATAATCGGCAGCATGCCTCGCTATCCTTGTAAAGTTAGCCTCATACTTTGCGACATTCTCATCCTCCTTCTACCTCAGACTCAGAAATTGCCTTTTCCATATCTGCTCGATGGTCACGAGGAAAGTATTTTTCAAAGAAAAGCTCTTTGAACTCCCTCCATTCCATGTTTGTTAATTCATCGTCTTCCTTTGTGTTTTGAATTAGTGACCACCATTGATCAACATCTCCAGTGAGGCGGTAAACTGCCATGACAACCTTCTCCCTTTCACTGCTCCCCAAAGCCTGAAATATTTTCTCTAGGGAATTTATCCATTGCTCGGCTACTAAGGGATTTGTACTCCCATTGAACGTTGGTGGTTGTTGCCTCATTAATCGATCTAACATTGATCCTCCACGTTGTGGATTAGGGTGCTCCATAGGGGTAAGGTTATTATTCATAACCTGAGTAAGTTGTCCCAGTATGGTGATTAGCTGATCGGCACGAGTTGCATCACCATCCCCACTATAATTATCTTGAGCAGGAGGGAAATCCCTACACGGAGTGCGTGCATTGATACGGTTTCCATTTCTTCCACTAGGTGCCATTTCTAAACAATTGCATAAACTAGATCAGTTTATGAATCAAAATACATAATACCATACTTATAAAACAGTTAACATAAATTGAACTATTTATGGATATAATCCATAATCATAAAAAGAAATGTTTTCTTTGAGGAAGTATATACTCATAACCCTTCATAGTGGTCTGTAAATAAAATGAGAATTATCCTAAGCATATCCCCCGGGAGTGTCGTAACCAAGAGTGCAGCAAGGCCCGTTGTCGTGCACCAGTTCCCGTTCGAGTCTAGCTCAAAGCGGTGTTTTCGGGTTTTACCCCTAGGTACATCTATGCCAGAGCCGCCTCTACCTGCTCGTATCCAGACAGGGATGTATTGCTTGGAAACTCATAACATTCTATAATACCAAAATTCTCGGAAGTTCTTCTATACTAATCCTCAAAGTCTATCTTTGGGCTATGTGCTCTAATCAGAGTTTATCTAAATCTAGCTTCCAAGGTTAGTACTAAACTGCCTCTGATACCAACTGTAATGCTCCGACCCCAGCTACCTAGAGCCGGTGCATTACTTCGTAACATTGGCCTGATCACAAAAGATCAAGTCTCGAAAGACCGATTAGTTTAGTAGCCTTAGAAACACTAGATACATTTTTAGACATTACATTACATCACCAAGTGAAAAACTATAATAACATAGTCTCCATAGTCCACACTTCTATCCTCTTCGGACTATCCCTGCAGGTCATTCATAAAATACTTATTCACATCCTGGAAAATATTAAAACATTGAAAGGGGTGAGATCGGATGTTCAGTAAGGGTAACAATATAGCGGAAGCTTTCATAAAAAAACATTAACATTTAAGGCAATGTATAACTAAAACAAAAGCCTTTTAAACTTGAACTTCAACATAATATGGAAAAAGTAAAATGAGATAATGTCATTCACTTCTTCACATGGATATTCTACTGGTCGAATAATCACATGCAATATCAATAACCACTTTCATAATGATGGAATGCATAATGCCAGACTATCATAACCACGTAGCCAAGGCCTTGTGCCAAGACCAAAAATAAGATTTTGTCAAGGCCTCGTGCCAAGACACTAGTTTGTCTCATGAGACCTTCCGATGCATCGAGGAGCTATAGCGGGCTCCACCCATCACTTATTAAGTCCAATGCATTCCTCATATGAATAGGTTTAAACATATCATAAACCATAACATAATCGTATCACATAAAACATGCATAAAGGAAACATAACATTTCCACATTTCAATCACAAGATATCAATACAACACATTGATATAATAAAAACGTTTTCAAAACCATTTTCAAAACCAAAATAAAAAAAGTTAAAACTTTTTATTTATTTTTCATTAAAAAAAGTGATGGCTTGTAGAGGAAGTTGAAACTCAAATAATGGTCACGGTGGCGGAGAAGTCGTTGTCGCCGTATAAGTACGGAAATAAAAACATTCCCTTTTTGTCGTTTAGTAAAACGCTTCGTATAAAAAAGATTCCTTTTGAATAAACATAAAAGTCAAAGGGGTTTATACACTGTATAAAAGAAATTTGTGTATAAAACAAAATATGCCTCAATGAATGGAGATTGAGACGAAGTCCCTTAAAAAGATAATTTTTAAATAAAATATATATATTATGTGTATTCACTATATGTACACATAAAGAAAGTATAAATTCAATATACAACATAATAATATCATGACATAATTTTAAAGTATGAGATTAACCCAAAGAATGGAAGTTGGGTTATGAAATTCCCTTACCTTGCGTCCTGTCCTGATTCGACCGTTCTTTAACCTCATGAATAATAAAATAGAGTTAATTTATATTTACTTAAGAACCTTTTTCATGTTCATTATTCTTTTTATATCCCTTATTACCATGTTATGAACATTATTTAATTATTTAAGTTAATAACGGTCGTTTTGTCGATCTTTGGTACTTGAGTCAAAAATAAACTTCTTATAATTACAAGTTGTTCATGTGGTGAAATATCCATTATATCCAGAATTATATTCATGATGTAGATATCATATATATCATATATATACAGTATATACATTCATTCATAATGTCACGTAACATTTAGAGGTAAGAAATGAAATGCACCGTTCATGGAGACGGTAAGCCGTACGTACGCATAAACGCTACTTTCATTTGTATTTCGTATTTAATGGAATGAAATCATAATGATATAAATTTATAATATAATTACAGTATAATATAGTGTATAATACCATTTAATCCATCCTTTATACATCTCACATATGACATTAACGATTCAAATCACTTTGAGGGGGCGGTAGTCCGCACTTCTTAAAATGAAATTATCGCGTTTTACCAATAATGGAAATCATAAAGTATGCCATAAATGAGAAATACAGAAGCATAAGTAAAACATAAACACATTATATATCATATATAAATATAGTTACATCTTAATGGCCACCTTTGAAGGTGTTATATGAGTGTTGAACAATCATCGTTTCGTGAGGCAGAAATTCGCCATCCACAAAAACCGTATGTTCTTTAACCATTAGATGTAGGTGTGTGTAAGTGTAGCTCGAATCCTTCTTATAAAAACATCCTAGTATATTGAGGATACTGGTGTTGTTACAAAAGAAATGAATAAAAAGAGTTTATGGGGTTGGAGAAGAAAAATAAAACAAAACAACATTAGAGAAGACATTACCTCAAAATCGGGTAACTCTTTTTGATTTGAGCCAAAGGCTTCCTTGGGAAGAGTTCTGCCCAAATTGAGGCTTCTATGAGTAAGAGGGGAAAGTTGGGAGAGTATTTGGGCAGAGTTTGGCCGAACAAAAAGGCTTGAAAGTGTGAATAAGGTGGTAGAGGTGGGGGCCTTTTATAAGAGGAGAGGAGGGGCTCTTTTGGAAATATTGAAATGTTACATTATTATACAATGCTTTTCGGATTCTAAGGGTCCCAAACTTATATATTTCGTGGATAAGGTGATAAGGGTTCGAAATCTCCTCATCCAATAGGCTTTGGACAAGTGTATGCCTTGGATTTTGCATTATCTTCTCATTTTATTTAAATCGTTAAATAATGAGGTCATCGCTGCATCATCATGATGTCACAAATAATTTAATTTATTTAATGTCTAAAAATTCTAAAACAAATACTATGATGTATGAAATCTTTTTATATTTCCAATTACAATTTATAGTCAAAAATATGACTTGTATAACTCCATATAAAAATTGTTTTAGTAAAACATTTCATGTTTGTGTCATTTTTTACTTTAACATTAAATAAAAGGCATTTATGTCATTTTCCAACTAAAGTGGCCCCATGGGGTCCCCAAGTTGACCCATGGATTGTCTTGGTCGGCCATGGCACATCCAATGAGGGTAGGACATGTGTCAAGCTTATCTCATATTATTAAAACATTATTTTTACCTTAAACTACACTAATTACCTCTAATCGCGATTAAGAACTTAAAAGTTACTATTCACCAAAAATTATTTTAATCTCATTAAACCACATTTTACTTCTTAATGACAACCATGTATGTTGGATTTTTGAAAATCAAATCACAGAAGTGGTAATATTTCATTTAAACGAAAAATCAGTTATTTAACTACCACTTAGTGGTTTCACTATTCATCAAAAATTGAAGTTTTTCAGAACAATGCCAAAATTTCACCCTAAGCAATAATTGATATTCCGAATTCAAAAATGATGTCTATTTTAAAAAATTCCAAACATATAAGTTGAATTAATTAATTTTATAATTAATTCTCTCTTTCACAACAAATAGCGTGTTTTTAAGAAACAATTTATATCAAAAGATTGGCAACTGTTTTTGTCCATTTTCAATGTTAAATTTATTCTAATGACCACCATTGGATAAAATGGTAAAAATATATTCTAATTATACTTTAAAACCACTAAATAGTATAATTTATCACTATAAATTATTTTGATTAAAAAAGTTGTTTTTAAGTATTTTTCACTATTCATAAAAAATTAGAAGTTCTCAGATAAATACCAAAAAGTCAACATAGGCTAATTTCGATATTCCGAATCCAAAAATGAAGTCCATTTTGATAAATAAAATTTATAAAATTTCAAAAAGTAGGTATTACTATTCACAACGGCTAGTTTAATTAGTTGTGGTGTGTGTTAGAGCTCGAGGTTGCGTACAACACACGCTATTGCATTATTGAATGAGAAGCGTATCGTTGAAGCTCGGGGTGTTACATTCTCCCCTACTTCAATAAATTGCGTCCTCGAAATTTGAAATTTTTATTTGAAAATAAAAGGTTGAAAAGAGAAAATACCTTTGAGGAAAACCCACATCGGAAATAAGATTAATAAAATTTAGCCTTAATAAGAGGGAAAGGGAAATGAAAAAGTCACCACCAAATTATGATCTCGATAAGGAGAACATTGGTGGAAATTAGAGACATATAATTGGAGGAAAAACGTAAATATTTGTAGGGAGTGATTGAGGTCATCAATCACAATCAACTGTCAAATTGAGGGCCTCAAAGCCTTCAATCTATGTTGATTTAAAATATCATCAGTTCAACAAGACATAAGGTATTAGGATAACAAATTTTTTTGTTTTAATATCCCTTTACTAAAGTTTAAGAATTAATTTATTCATTGAATAAGAGATAGGTATATATATATTTATGCTTGACAATTAGAGTTTCAACCTTCAACTCATCTTTCACTCAAAAAGATAATAGAACTCAAAAATATTATACTTATCCTAATTATATAAGGTACCAAATATTAACACATACCATTTATATTAGTAAAATTATTTTGTAATAACCAGGGACTTCCTGTAGGCTAGTGGTAGGAAATAAAGGCATGTCGCACTATGGTTGTGGGTTCGATTCCTGCAGCTTTGTCCGACGCGACGAGTTATGCCCCACCCTGCAGGTTGTCCTTTTCCTAAAACTATAGTATCATAATATTCCAAAAAGAATCTTCATAAATTTTTTAACCTTAAAAAATACTATCCAAAGATCAACATAATCCATTCCAACCTTAATAGTTATCCAAAATACCTCTGTCCAGACTTTGTCTAAAAGGTCTCTTAATTCCAAAATCAATTTATCAGATTCCCCAAACAAATTAAAGTTTCTCTTATTGTCACATAATAAAAATATAATTACCTTCATCATATTAAAACCTTACTGAAATCAACAAGTACTGCAGTACAATCCTTATATATATATATCACATTATTCTAATAACCAAAATATAATCCATGAGTCCAAAAGCACCAATACATTAGTTATTCTGCTTCAACTGTAGTAACAGCATAAGATTGTCCTTTATCCCTTGGCCTTCTTTGAGGTAAGTTTCCCTGACGCTTAGGACATTCATTTGCATAATGCCGCATTTCCCTACAATTATAGCATTAAACTTTGATAGCCTCTTTCTTTCCCTTGCAATCACGAGCCTGGTGACCCTTTTCTCCACATTTATAACAAACTCTCATTCCTTTTAGACAAGTACCAGGGTGATTCTTCCCACAATTATCACATAATGGAAAATCCTTCTTTACCTTTTTCCCTTTATCTGTCTCTTGTTCCACTGTTATCTTCTTCTCTTGCTTTACGTTGTTGTCATAAGACTTAGAGAATTCCTTTTCTGTCTTGATAGCACACGAGACAATATCTTCTTATGATGAGAAGGATTTTGATACTAAAGATCGACGGAGAAATGGTTTTAACCCATCAAAGAAACGATCAATCTTACTCCTTGGGTTAAGTATATAATCGGCAGCATGCCTCGCTAACCTTGTAAAGTTAGCCTCATACTTTGCGACATTCTCATCCTCCTTCTGCCTCAGACTCAGAAATTGCCTTTACATATCCGCTCGATGGTCACGAGGAAAGTATTTTTCTAAGAAAAGCTCTTTGAACTCCCTCCATTACATGTTTTTTAATTCATCGTCTTCCTTTGTGTTTTGAATTAGTGACCACCATTGATCAGCATCTCCAGTGTGGCGGTAAACTGCCATGACAACCTTCTCCCTTTCACTGCTCCCCAAAGCCTGAAATATTTTCTCTAGGGAATTTATCCATTGCTCGGCTACTAAGGGATTTGTACACCCATTGAACGTTGGTGGTTGTTGCCTCATGAATCGATCTAACATTGATCCTCCACGCTGTGGATCAGGGTGCTCCATACGGGTAAGGTTATTATTCATAACCTGAGTAAGTTGTCCCAGTATGGTGATTAGCTGATCGGCACCAGTTGCATCACCATCCCCACTATAATTATCTTGAGCAGGAGGGAAATCCCTACATGGAGTGCGTGCATTGATACAGTTTCCATTTCTTCCACTAGGCGCCATTTCTAAACAATTGCATAAACTAGATCAGTTTATGAATCAAAATACATAATCCCATACTTATAAAACACTTAACATAAATTGAACTATTTATGGATATAATCCATAATCATAAAAAGAAATGTTTTCTTTGAGGAAGTATATACTCATAACCCTTCATAGTGGTTTGTAAATAAAATGAGAATTATCCTAAGCATATCCCCCGGGAGTGTCGTAACCAAGAGTGCAGCAGGGCCCGTTGTCGTGCACCAGTTCCCGTTCGAGTCTAGCTCAAAGCGGTGTTTTCGGGTTTTACCCCTAGGTACATCTGTGCCAGAGCCGCCTCTACCTGCTCGTATCTAGACAGGGATGTATTGCTTGGAAACTCATAACATTCTATAATACCAAAATTCTAGGAAGTTATTCTATACTAATCCTCAACGTCTATCTTTGGGCTATGTGCTCTAATTAGAGTTTATCTAAATCTAGCTTCCAAGGTTAGTACTAAACTGCCTCTAATACCAACTGTAACGCCCCGACCCCAGCTACCCAGAGCCGGTGCATTACTTCGTAACATTGGAATGATCACAAAAGATCAAGTCTCGAAAGACCGATTAGTTTAGTAGCCTTGGAAACACTAGATACATTCGTAGACGTTACATTACATCACAAAGTGAAAAACTATAATAACATAGTCTCCATATTCCACACTTCTATCCTCTTCGGACTATCCCTGCAGGTCATTCATAAAATACTTCTTCACATCCTGGAAAATATTAAAACATTGAAAGGGGTGAGCTCGGATGCTCAGTAAGGTTAACAATATAGCGGAAGATTTCATAAATAAACATTAACATTTAAGGCAATGTATAACTAAAACAAAAGCCTTTTAAACTTGAACTTTAACATAATATGGAAAATGTAAAATGAGATAATGCCATTCACTTCTTCACATGGATATTCTACTGGTCGAATAATCACATGCAATATCAATAACCACTTTCATAATGATGGAATGCATAATTCGAGACTATCATAACCACGTAGCCAAGGCCTTGTGCCAAGACCAAAAATAAGATTTTGTCAAGGCCTCATGCCAAGATACTAGTTTGTCTCATGAGACCTGCCGATGCATCGAGGAGCTATAGCAGGCTCCACCCGTCACTTATTAAGTCCAATGCATTCCTCATATGAATAGGTTTAAACATATCATAAACCATAACATAATCGTATCACATAAAACATGAATAAAGGAAACATAACATTTCCACATTTCAATCAGAAGATATCAATACAACACATTGATATAATAAAAACGTTTTCAAAACCATTTTCAAAACCAAAATAAAAGAAAGTTAAAACTTTGTATTTATTTTTCATTAAAAAAAGTGATGGCTTGTAGAGGAAGCCAAAACTCAAATAATGGTCACGGCGGCGGAGAAGTCATTGTCGCCGCATAAGTATGGAAATAAAAACATTCCCTTTTTCTCGTTTAGTAAAATGCTTCGTATAAAAAAGATTCCTTTTGAATAAACGTAAAAGTCAAAGGGGTTTATACACTGTATAAAAGAAATTTGTGTATAAAACAAAATATGCCTCAATGAATGGAGATTGAGACGAAGTCCCTTAAAAAGATAATTTTTAAATAAAATATATCTATTATGTGTATTCACTATATGTACACATAAAGAAAGTATAAATAAAATATACAACATAATAATATCATGACATAATTTGAAAGTAGGAGATTAACCCAAAGAATGGAAGTTGGGTTATGAAATTCCCTTACCTTGCGTCCTGTCCTGACTCGACCGTTCTTTAACCTCCTGAATAATAAACTAGAGTTAATTTATATTTACTTAAGAACCTTTTTCATGTTCATTATTCCTTTTATATCCCTTATTACCATGTTATGAACATTATTTAATTATTTAAGTTAATAACGGTCATTTTGTCGATCTTTGGTACTTGAGTCAAAAATAAACTTCTTATAATTACAAGTTGTTCATGTGGTGAAATATCCATTATATCCAGAATTATATTCATGATGTAGATATCATATATATCATATATATACAGTATATACATTCATTCATAATGTCACGTAACATTTAGAGGTAAGAAATGAAATGCACCGTTCATGGAGACGGTAAGCCGTACGTACGCATGAACGCTACTTTCATTTCTATTTCATATTTAATGGAATGAAATCATAATGATATAAATTTATAATATAATTAAAGTATAATATAGTGTATAATACCATTTAATCCATCCTTTATACATCCCACACATGGCATTAACGATTCAAATCACTTTGAGGGGACGGTAGTCCGCACTTCCTAAAATGAAATTATCGCGTTTTACCCATAATGGAAATCATAAAGTATGCCATAAATGAGAAATACAGAAGCATAAGTAAAACATAAACACATTATATATCATATATAAATATAGTGACATCTTAATGGCCACCTTTGAAGGTGTTATATGAGTGTTGAACAATCATCGTTTCGTGAGGCAGAAATTCACCATCCACAGAAACCGTATGTTCTTTAACCATTAGATGTAGGTGTGTGTAAGTGTAGCTCGAATCCTTCTTATAACAAAATCCTAGTATATTTATGATACTGGTGTTGTTTCAAAAGAAATGAATAAAAAGAGTTTAGGGGGTTGGAGAAGAAAAATAAAACAAAACAACATTAGAGAAGACATTACCTCAAAATCGGGTAACTCTTTTTGATTTGAGCCAAAGGCTTCCTTGGGAAGAGTTCTGACCAAATTGAGGCTTCTAGGAGTAAGAGGGGGAAGTTGGGAGAGTATTTGGGCAGAGGTCGGCCGAACCAAAAGTCTTGAAAGTGTGAATAAGGTGGTAGAGGTGGGGGCCTTTTATAAGAGGAGAGGAGGGGCTCTTTTGGAAAGATTGAAATGTTACATTATTATACAATGCTTTTCGGATTCTAAAGGTCCCACACTTATAAATTTCGTGGATAAGGTGATAAGGGTTCGAAATCTCCTCATCCAATAGGCTTTGGACAAATGTAAGCCTTGGATGTTGCATTATCTTCTCATTTTATTTAAATCGTTAAATAATGAGGTCATCGCTGCATCATCATGATGTCATAAATAATTTAATTTATTTAATGTCTAAAAATTCTAAAAACAACTATGATGTAGGAAATCGTTTTAGCTTTCCAATGAATATTTATAGTCAAAAATATGACTTGTATAACCCCATATAGAAATTGTTTTAGTAAAACATTTCATGTTTGTGTCATTTTTTACTTTAACATTAAATAAAAGGTATTTATGTCATTTTCCAACTAAAGAGGCTCCATGGGGTCCCCAAGTTGACCGATGGATTGTCTTGGTCGGCCATGGCACATCCAATGAGGGTAGGAAATGTTTCAAGCTCATCTCATATTATTAAAACATTATTTTTACCTTAAACTACACTAATTACCTCTAATCGCGATTAAGAACTTAAAAGTTACTATTCATCAAAAATTATTTTAATCTCATTCAACCACATTTTACTTCTTAATGACAACCATGTATGTCGGATTTTTGAAAATCAAATCACAGAAGTGGTAATATTTCATTTAAATGAAAAATCAGTTATTTAACTACCACTTAGTGGTTTCACTATTCATCAAAAATTGAAGTTTTTCAGAACAATGCCAAAATTTCACCCTAAGCTATAATTGATATTCCGAATTCAAAAATGATGTCTATTTTAAAAAATTCCAAACATATATGTCGCATTAATTAATTTTATAATTAATTCCCTCTGTCACAACAAATAGCGTGTTTTTAAGAAACAATTTATATCAAAAGATTGGCAATTGTTTTTGTCCATTTTCAATGTTAAATTAATTCTAATGACCACCATTGAATAAAATGGTAAAAATATATTCTAATTATACTTTAAAACCACTAAATAGTATAATTTATCACTATAAATTATTTTGATTAAAAAAGTTGTTTTTAAGTATTATTCACTATTCATAAAAAATTAGAAGTTGTCAGAAAAATACAAAAATTCAACATAGGATAATTTCGATATTCCGAATCCAAAAATGAAGTCCATTTTGATAAATAAAATTTATAGAATTTCAAAAATTAGGTATTACTATTCACAACGGCTAGTTTAATTAGTCGTGGTGTGTGTTAGAGCTCGAGGTTGCGTACAACACATGCTATTGAATTATTGAATGAGAAGCGTATCGTGGAAGCTCGGGGTGTTACATATAACCACTGTTATAAAATAGTGGTATCTATTAAATCATAGAGCCTTTAATTACATAACATGAAGCAATATGCATAACAACATATGTCCTAATAAACTCACCATTTTATATAAGTATCTATAACAAAGATATAATGAAATTTTCTATCGAGAAAAACATATATTCACCACGACTTCTATAGTAGGTATTTCATCATTCCCCTTGGAATAAATGTATCTTAATACAGAAAATATAAAAAATAGCTACTAATATTTCTCATATTATTAAAAATGGGATATATTTTACAAAAATAATCACAAAAAACCAATTAAAAAAAACATCCAAGCTACTATGCCCGTAGTCAAATCATAATAAACATATTCTCAAATATGATGTAGTATAAACAAAAAAATGTTCTGTCACTACTCATGATTATAAAATGAAAACATTAACTTCCAAACCACCTATGAAATTCACTCTACCAAAAAACACTCTATCATGACATATTAGATGAGAATAATAATACGAGATTATAAACTAGTAAACTCTCAATTAACACCCATTCATGAGAATTTGAAGAAAACCAGAAGACTAAACATTTTCACAAACCAAAATAAACTATGGGATACATATCAAAAAGAGACTATAAACCTAGAATATAAACAACACTAAAAAAGAGACAAAAAAACTAAATCACATCAATTCAAGATCAATCTTATACTCAAAGAGTGATCAAATTTAAAAAGAATTATAAATACATAGAATGTGTACATGACTTTTTCTCACTATTATATTTATACAATACATGGTGCCTATACTAGAAAAGAAGTAACTGATCACAATTTTCATGTAACACCATCTATTGAAAATCGTGAATCTTAATACTTCATTTTATGAATTTCATGTTTTTCTTGAAATATTTCTCTCCCAAATCAATGACTAGAAAGTCAATATTAAGATATTATTGATATTGGAAAACATGGAAAATGTCCAAAAGATAATAAATTCATTGTGTAAGATATAATCAGCGACACCCCAACATTTTATGATATATTTCTATTTAAATAAATTTAATTTCTTTTATATCTTATGTTAAATGAAATGTTGAGTTTAAACGAGTCATGAAATACAATTAAAATATTATTATTTACATTGAATATTATCACCTTTACATTGGATTGTTTTGTATGAATGTGAATATTTCAATTATGTAAAATAATTATTTATATTTTTATGAATTTACTAAATTAGTTTTTTATTTGTTAAAATAGAAAAAAATTTATTGGTAAAAGTGATGTTTTTATAAAAAAACTCTCTTGTGTGAACTATTTATTTTTCCAAAAAACTTAAATTAATCACTATTGGGTGTTTAATTTTATATATATTTAAATATCAAATATTTTAAAAAATATTTTAACATTTATCTAATAGTTTTTTATGTGGAAAATAATGAAAGTAAACTCACTTTTATGCTTAAAATATCATTTTCCAAATAAGGTTTTTTTTGTTTTTCCATCATATTTTAAAATTAATTACTCTCAATAATAAAAATTGAATATTAAAAAAAGGAAATTCATATTTGTAATAAAGATATTTAATATTATGTAATATTTCCATCTTCATTTTTTGGTCATAATGAATAGTAAAAATAGAAAAAATCTATTACCACAGTTAATGTTAAATTGGGTTTACCATGGGTTAACCTAAGAGAATGATTAAAATATAAAAAAATGATTTAATTTGATTGGATGATGTTATTTTCACCTCATAATTCTTATATTTTATTAGTTGGTATTTTGGAACATCCAGATATGATTAAGATATTAATATATTTTAAACTTTTGTAAATTTATATATGTGTACTCTCCCTCCCTTAAAAATGGATACCACCTCTCTTATCTATCGAAAATTTAATGATCACTATAGATCATAGAATACCCACTATAATAGATAGATAAAATCCCTCCCCACATCATATTGGACAAGGAATAATCAAAATACTATTACTTCAAGTCTAATGGTGAATGCTTGTAGAGGTTTTTCAATGGTGAGGTATGACACTTAATTGAGTACGTTTAATTTTATTTATTTTTATACCCACTAATGATATATGGTATCAATTATAAAATAATTAATTTATTATCTTAAATATAATTTATTATTATTATTATTATGGATCAATCATTTTCTACCTCCCTTCCATTAAATTAAAATAAAAGTATCACCCATTGGTACGTGTGGATTACTTTCTCCACATAGAGATATGATTTATTTTTCATCACAAGAATTAATGGAAGATATTATGATAGATTTAATTTTTATATATGATATACATGACATTATTATGACTCAATAGTAATAATATATAATTTACCATATTAGGTTTCCATTCATTGGAATATTATATTTTTGTTCATGGGTATGTGTAGAGAACCAGCTCCACGGACTGATGTCATTATCTTTTAATTTCTCATTTACATGGATATTAATAAAGATAGATCTAATTAACATATATGATATAGAGGATAAAAAAATTATACTTTTAATTTAAATTATTATTTACCTTTCATTCCTTCCAACCATCAAAATGTGGAAACACAATCCATGCTTATGTACAGACTACAGTCTCCATGAAGTAATATAAGTCATTTTTCATCATCGATTAATAATAAAAATCATAAAAAGAGTATTTAAGAATAAATATGATACTTATTTCATGATTAATATTATATATATTCTAAAACCATTACCAAGGTGTAGGTACTGTGACTATCACCCTGAACAAGTATATAAAACAAAGTGATTTCACTTGAATGTTCATTTTAATAAAGATATTACTAATAAATGGTTAATTTTAAATTATAAAACAACTGATTAATAGTAATTACTATATAAAAATTAAAATATATTATATATTTAATTAATTTATTTTCATTATATAGGATATTTTAATGCCTATAATGAAATAAGATACTCAAGATATAAGTGTTGGTTACAATCTCATTTCTTTTCGCGATTGTGTATAATAAATTTACATTGAGGGAAATATTAAGGATATGATCATTTTAAACAAAGAATTTTTATTCACCCTTAAATATTGATGTAATTTTCAGGAAATAATTCCATTTTTCTCTCTTTATTACTTAAAAAGGCTGATAAAATGTTTTTAATGAAAAATCAAACTTATTTCCCCTTTTTTTGATGATCACTTTCTTCTATGTACATATTATTAAAAATCATTTCATAAAAGTTCTTTCCTATAAATAAAATGTTTTAAAACGTTCATTTTAACTACCTATTACTATTTTTACATTATTTTAAAAATTAATAAATGTAATGAAACATTTTTAAAAATAATTCATTTTTAACTTTTTATAATGGTGTGAAAGTAATTATTTCTATTAACATATAATAAATGAATATATTTTATCTTCATAAAGAAAATTATTTTCATTTAAAATTCATTTACATGATTATATGGTTACTGCCAAATATATATTTTTTCATAATAGTTTACAAATTTATATATTTTAAATATGTTATTTTAAAATGAAAAGAATAACTTCATCAAGAAATATTCCACTTATATTTTTAAGTCATATTTCATATATGAAAACATACATGGAAGTTTATTATGAATTATTGGGTATATGATCCAATTATATCATAATTATTATTTTCATAGATGTATTATGATTATATTGATGATATTATTATGAAACACATTTATTTTTTATGGGTTATGCTATGATGAAATGATAAAATGTTTATGAAACTTATATCTTTTCTACGAGTTATGATATGATGATATGATAAATATTTTATTGTCTAGTGGCACACATATAAATTGTGTTTCTGACTCTTTTACATTGGGGCGCGCGCGTGCATCCGTCACACATGGGAGGATGTGCGGCTTGTTGCCCCGCATTCCCACTTTCCAAAGGCGGGCGACATCCGTTCCTTGTTCAGGGACGTTTGCTCCTTGATCGAAACCGGGATGATGGTATGTCGGTTCTTCCTTCAATGGATTCCTCCTTAGAGCTAGTCACCTAGTCTGGGTCTCCCTCATAGATTTAAGACGGGTTCATGATGCTCGTTCCTGGCGCCATATCTTCATGGACGCCAGTTAATTATGCTGCTTCCGTCGAGATGCTACATGGGGTCTGGTCAGGGAAGCAACCTTCGGTGAGGAGAATGGTTACGCTGGGGTGTCGTTGGCATGCGTTGACGCTGGGGATTGGCATGTATATCTTCTGTCTCTTATTATAGGGCTTCTTGAGGGCTCGGAAGCCCGAGGCATCCCACATCGAATGCGGGGAATTGTGTGCCATATGAGGTTTTCCTCAGCTTCCCATGTTTAACATGGGGTATGCCACGAGTTTAACATCTTGTAGAGACATATCAGACTGATCGGAACGTTGAAAGTGGATCAGATTGAAGGAACCCCTAGGGGGGAACATCGATATTGGGGCCAGAACGTGGGTGGCTTCTCGGATACTATGGAGTGGAATGAGGTGGCATGATCCCACCGGGATGTGGCAGCCCAGGTAAGGATCAGGATGGGTAATGGAGTGCAGGGTATGGGGCTTACGCTCTGAGACGGCCCATAACAGTGGTTGTGAACCGACGCGGAGGGGTCGGAACAACTGAGTGATGGGCTTGAACCTCATAGAGGCTTCCTACATACCATGCGTTAGCATGGATCAAAGTCCACATCGTTCGAGGCATACAGTTTAACATCGTGCGGGACGTGATATAGTTTAACATCATGCAGGATGAGGGAATATAGTTTAATGTCATGTGGGACGAGGCCATACAGTTTAACGTCATGCAGGATGAGGGCATACAGTTTAATATCATGCTGGACGAGGAATTTGGGGCTTACGCTCTGAGGCGGACTAAAGTGTTGGCGAACCAATGTGAAGAAGTCGAAATGATCGAGTTGTGGGCTTGAACCTCCTGGAGGCTTCCTACATACCATGCGTTAGCATGGATCAAAGTCCACGTAGTTTGCTGGGATGGGGCCTGCACTCTGAGGCGGCCCATAGGAGGATGTCATGGTCGATGCTCACTCTAAGCTCACGTGAGTCATGCTCGGTGTGAGAAACAAGAGGCAGCAGGGACCAGACGATCACGTCCCAAAGGATGCGTCCGTGAGAAGCGGAAAGGGGCTTATGTGTTGAGTGGAGCAAAGAGGAAATATGGGCTTACACATGGTTAGAAGCCCTTAGTGCTGGGACTTACTCCAAGATGGAGGCCAGTGGTGCGACAAGGCATAGTGGGAGAGGGACTCCACTGGCCTTGGCAGTGGGAAAGTATGAAGGTGCATGGGTGCAACCTTCTGCAAGAGAGGCTAGGGGCTTACGCTCTGAGGCAGCCCTTCCCCCGTGGACAAATGCCACTCCAGAAGGAGGATATCATTCCATGTGAGGAAGATTCCATTCCCTAGGAGATGAGAGGTGTAATGAATGTCCGAGCCGGGGGGACCCTGCATGCGAGGCATGGGGTCAGACCACAGTTTAACGTCATGTGTTGAGGACGAGGTGCTTGGCATTTTAACGTCCTGCAGCTCAGACGATATGGGTTCGCTCCACACCCTTAGGGATTACATGCCCAACACCCTCTACCCCTTGTGGGAGGGAAGGCATCGGCAAGGCCGTAGTGAAGGGGGGCCACAGGGAGAACCATCGAGGGGTCCACATTAGCGTGGATATGCGAAGAAGCAATAGCCGTTAGCGTGCCTATGCGAAGAAGCATAAGGCAATACAACGCAATGAGAAAAACCGCCCAAGGTACCTTGAGTTTACTTCATACGATCTTGGAAGGACTTATGGGAGAACAACGCATGGAGTGCACGAACGGTATGGAAGACATCGGGCGCCGACACAGAGAGGCACCCGAGGGCGTCAAGGTGAGGGGTCCTGGGTTTTTCACGCAAAACACCGGGAAGGCTTGCAATTGGGTCAGAGGATTGCACACGGATAGGGGATTGCGCGCAAAGGTCTTGGATTGTGCGTGGGGGTAATGGCCGATCCCTAAGTCATGGAGAAACCTAACAGAGGTATTTCACTCAATTTAGAAGGGATTGCGTGCAATTGGAGGTTATTGCGCGCAACGGGAAGGGATTGTGCGCAAAGGAAGAACCCAAAGGAGTTGGCAAATTCCCTTAAGCCAGTGGGGTTGCGCGCAAAGGCAAACCCCGGGGCAAGGTTTCGCGAAAAGGTGGATTACCTGGAAGACATATTGCACACTTGGGAGTCCGAATTGCACACACGGGAGCTGGTCCAAATTCCTCAACCCCAAAACGGTTGGGTTCGCCTTCTATTTATAGGCATTCGCCATCGCGGAAACAGGGAGGCACGCAAAAGTTTCCGCGCCAGGGCCCATCGGCACGCAAGGCTTCCCCTCGCAGAACCGAGCACATAAAATTGCACGCCACGCCAGTTCCTTTTCACGAATCCCGAGAGCCCTTCGCGTGAAAAACATTTTTTTTCACGTGAGTGCCCTTTAATTTCGTGCACCACTTCCAGGTCCTTCGGACAGGGCCTCTGAGTCCGAATATGACTTCGCTTTGTCCGTTCGAAACTTCCTCTTGGAGTTACGGACTTTTTCGGTGTATACAAATGCCCCCCTCAGAATTGGATCAGTGAGAGGTTGCAACAATCGGATTCCGAGGGAAATGCTGAAATGCGAAGCAGTGCATCTCCTGGGCATTTTTCACGTAAATTCCCGATGGGCGTGCAAAACTCCGGCTCGAAACGGAATTCTCTTTCCACGTGGCACAGAACCCTGGCCTTCCCTATAAAAAGGGGCGTTGGGTCCTACATTCTATACTCAAGCTTTTCTGCGCGATAGGCTCAATGCTCTAGTGCGCGAAATTGCATCCGCGGCTGCGCACAAAAATGCATTGGCAGCGTGCAATTCCCTTCGAATTTCGGCTGTATTCACGCGCCTACTCGAGGATATTCCACACCTAGTGTGCTGATTGCACACCCAACTCCTGGATTTCGCACCGCAACTTCAGATTTCATGCAACTCTCTCTGATTCCGCGCACTTCATTCTAATTTTGCGCAACTCCCGAAATATTCAAGATGGATGCAAACCAAGTTGATGAGGGGGAATTCGCCGCTCGTAGAGACGAAATGGCGGTGAATGAGGAGGTTTATGGTGCCAAGGTGGTCGTTTGCAAAAAACTAACCTTGTTCAACCTGCTGACCCCAGCCCAGAAGGAGTATCCTCTGTCTGACAACCTCTCGCTCTGGAACTTTGGCATCCTGGAGGAGGTTCCTCTGCCGGGCTTCTAGGTGGACACACTGCAGTCATGGCTGACCCGGGAGGATGAGCTTTTTTACTACAACATCACCAATAACATTCATCCTGTCAGGGAAACTAGGAACATGGACGTATATGTCCTGAAACCGAGGACCAGGACCGTTACCGGGGATGAGCCTACAACGAAGGATTCTCCGGACCTCTAGGCAAGCACGTTCCATCAGAGTATCACGAATGACACTAAGGGATGGATGAAAGATTAGGACCTGTGGTCCGATGGAAATTTTACCAGTGAGTGGGCCTGGAAGTTATGGGTTCGCCATACTTGCGACCAGTTTGGGGCTGAGCTGCGGCATATTGGCCTGTTCGAGGCAGTATGGACGTCGCAGTTCGACTTCCACCATCAACCTGTGATCGGGCCAGAGCTATTCACCAGGTGGTCCCATGATACTAACACATTCCACCTTCACCATGGGGAAGTTGGCATTAGCCTTTGGGATGTTCACTGCATCAGAGGTATCCCACTGGAGGGATACTAATATGACGAGTTCGTTCCTCCAAAGAACACCTGGGAAGACAGGTCACAGACCCCCATGCTGACGTGGAACCTACTGGATCTGGCCAAAGAGAGGCTGGGGGTCAAGGTCTTCCTGAAGGACATTGCCTACAAGGGCTGGTTCAGCCAGTTTCTGGAGAAGTACTCGATGATCAAGATGCCGGGACGAGTTAAACGGTGCCCAACCACAGCTCAGAAGAGTAAGGATGGGTCGTATTGGAGGACCCTGGAGGCGGGGCAATACCAATCGTGGGGCTACCGCGTCACTGAGGCCCAGGAGCCAAACGTCCGGTACGCCGGGTTCCTTGCCACCTTCATGAGCGGGTGGATCCTACCGGTGCGGGATGTGAGGATGGGTGTCCATCCAGCAACACTGGTGATGGCGGACACCATGGCCGCCAAAAAAAGATTCAACTTAGGGGTCCCTGTTCTGGCCAAGCTGTATGCCATTCTGGGACACATCTCACGAGGGGGTCACCTCGGAGGGTATGTGGCCCCTTCCAAATCTTTCACAGCTAGGTGGCAGCTCATCTCGGCGGGTATACTCTCCCGAGCGCCATCCGTCCTCTGGGCAACGGCTTGTGACCATCTCTTCTGAACATCGCCAGGGTGGCGCCAATGATGCTCAATGAGAAGGGCGTAAGGATACAAATCATTAATCACACCAATTTCAACTTCAGCCCATTCCCCACCCCAGTTGGCCAGATGGTGGACAATGGGCGAGGCTCACTGGAGCAATAGGAGTATTTTCAGAGCATTCGGGGCGGGGTGCTTGTGGCTCGGATCGACGGGAATGTGATCTATTATCCTTACGTGTCATCCCGATTTTCCAGGCAATTCAGGTGCCACCAATGAATGCCGAAGAAGGTATTCACGGCTGTTTGGGAGGATAAGAATCCCTGCATCCTGTGCCATATGTGGTTGATATTCACCACTTTTGGCTCCGGCGACGTCATTACCCTTCCTCCCACCGGGGTTGACGCTGGCTTATCAACAGAGTATGACGAACACTGGACTATTGCGTACCCTGAGGTGCTTCAGCTCAAGTGAGTCCGGCAACTCAAGACTACCCGCACGGAAACTGGGAGATGGGGGACCAGGCAAGGTGCTGCTGGAAGGGGGGAACCTGGGGTGCGCCAGGTAGTGAGGCCTGCGCAGGCCGGGACTTCAGCAGCGGGGACTTCACATGGTGCCGCCGAGACCTCGTTGCCCATAGGGGGGTCACACAAGGTAGCCATGGAACTGCCCATGAAGTAAATAAGATACCTGCTCGAACCTTCCCAAGATGCAATTTTCCCGGGACTGTGGTCGGCCTCGATGACCTTATGACAATCACTGAGCATTGAAGCCATCTGGCAGAAAATAATGCAGAATGGGATCCAGCTGCCAGAGGTCGGGCTCATTCGAGTTACCGACAGAGTGAAATTCCATCGGCGACACGCCTATCTGGCAGCCATGGACACATACGCGTGCCAAAGGGGTCGGCTTGTGGAGCCACCTTTCCTAGTGAAAGTGATGCTCGACCAAGATCATGATCCGGAAGTGATGCCACTGGGAGAAGGCGACAGTGACGAGGAGTCGAAGGGAGAGGAGGAAACATGAGAAGATGAAGGCTAAGGAGAAGATGAAGGCGGAGAAGGGGAACCCGGAGGTGAGGGGTCACAGGGGGTGACCTACCAAGGGTGTCTCCGGGAGAGCAGTGAGATTGTCAGCTCTGATCTCGACATAACCGAGATAATCAAGGTCTATCTCTATCTTCATTCATTTTCCTTCTTCATCCATTCTCCCCTAAAATTTCTAATTCATATCTCTATCTCACTCAGGAGAACCTATGTGTTGATCAGGCGTCCCCAATAGAGGATGGGGGAGAACCAGGGGGATAGGATGGGGCTCCGACACCCATCATTGAAATGACAAGCGTAGAGGGGTCTCCTGTCATGGCAGCTCCTGTAGCGGCCAGAACACTGGAGGCTGACGCCATGGGTTCCTCTAAGTCCCATGCTTCACTAATGGCGCTTCCTCTCAAAAGATCCCAACTAATCAAGGTGCGCCTTGTGAAGTGATCTCAACATTGGAGGCTCGTCGGGTTGCTGAGCTCGGGCCGTCCATGAGCAGACCAGTGGCAGACATACCACCTCGTCCAGAACATACATCCCACACTGAGTCGGCCCTGAAAATTGGTGAAAAGGGGGCGGCGGACGTCAATGGCGCTGTCCTTGGGGCAAGGCCGAAAGCTGACAGAGGCACCTTCGCTATCGGGGCGAGAGAGGAAGGTCGCCTGGACGTCGAGGATCCTATTCCTCATGAAAACATCCCCAAGGAAGATCCTACTGCCGACTTGATGACTTCTTTTCCTGCATATCGACCCACTGATCCTAAAGAGATAGACGACTCAGACTCAGAAGCGGTCGAGGAGAGCCAGATGACACAACGAAAAGGGTGGAAGTGTATCCAGCGCTTTCTCAGGCAGCCCCAGTCGGATTGGCTGAGGCAGATGGGATCACTCCAGACCTGGCTGTGCTTCCTGTGCACCAGAGTGGATGATGCTCGACGCCTTCTTCTGACGATCCATAATTACATGGCCAAGAAGATACATGAGAGTGGCTGGAACACCGACGTTTCCCAGTGTCAGGAAAGATCGGAGAGCACACGAGCGTTTCTGAGGGCAGAGCAGGAGGTCCGACGCCTCGAAGGGCAGGTAGCAGAGAAGGAGGACTTCATTGCAATGTGCTCTGAGCTCGTGGAACAACAGATGGACCAGTTGGCTGATGCCCAAGAGCAATTGATGGAGGCGAATCACCAAATAGTCGTACTTCAAACCGAGCAGGCGCAAGCACTAGATAGGGTTGGCGAGCTGTGCTCTGCGGTTGCTGATGAAGAGAGAGTCTTCAAGGAGCGAGAAGCAGTCCTGGAGGCTACCATCCACAGGGTAACAATGTTGGAAAGATCAATCCAGCACGCTGATCCTTAAGGGATTTGTTTTGGCATTCTCATTAACTTTTCTTCTTTCACTGCTCAAAATTTTGACCCAATGTATGAACCAATCTATTTATCTGTACCCTTGGTTTAATATGCTCAGCCAAGATCTATCACTTCGTGGGAGCATCAACCAAGCTTCAGGTGTCCAAAATCGGGCCTGGATTTCTGAGGGGAAGAGGGAGGTCCAGTTAACGGGAGGGGACCTTAGACTGATCGTTTTATCGTCTCCTCCAAGTGCCCTAACACACGAGCGGGGAAATGCCGGGGGCATTAAAATCTATCAGAACATTGGGAGATGAAAAAGGTGAATCACGTTACCCGAATTCAGAACACTATGGGGGCGTGACGATGGAGGATAACTGTTAATCGTGGAGGAAACGCAGCATCCATATCGCATTGCCCTAAAATAGAGACAATAAATGAGGGCTGACTGTTGACCATGTTCCAAACACGGGGCCTAACTCAAATATTTCCGATCAATCTTCTGGAACGTTGGACTAGGAAAACAGGCAGACTATAGGTCTATCATCCATATTGCTACAATAGGCGGACCAAAGGTCTATCATCCATATTGCTACAATAGGCAGAACAAAGGTCTATCATCCATACTGTTAGGGGGTCCCATCAAACATGACCAGTCCTCCGGGATGTTGGCCCATGACAGTAGGCGGACCATGGGTCAATCATCCATATTGCTACAATAGGCGGACCAAAGGTCTATCATCCATATTGTGGTAGCAGGCAGACCAAAGTCTATCATCCATACTGTTAGGGGGTCCCATCAAACATCACAAAGGGAGAATATATGAATAAATGGGCATGTAAAGTGTGGAAAGTGGATTAGTGGTTTGTTTGAATAGAATCCAACACTCACTAAATTGCGCCACCAGGGCAGAGGAGCATTTGGAAGACACACTAATCTTGCCACGGATCATCCCAATTTTTAGACAGGACCTCTCTGGAAAGAGAACTGTCACTTCCCAACATTACTATGGGCATCCTAAACTTATTCGTGGTAGATGTTGTGATTACACCACTCCCCAAGAAGTTAGGCTGAGGGGTCGATAGTAAGGGGGGATGAGATTTGGTAATCCCTGGGGATGGACCCAAGATGAAATGTCCAAGAATTCCTACGTGTCTCATAAGGATGAGAATCAAGCCACACGTAGTTCTAGAAGCACAGTTTAACGTCGCGTAGGATGATAAGATGAGAAGAATAATTATTATAACGGGGTGCGTGGGGTGTAGTCGACGCGAACCCGATGTGAATGAGGATATGATCCTGCACTACGCCACTTAGTCCCGTTGTCGGGGTCCCGAAGGTGGGACCGAAGAGACAAAATAGCTAAACTCGAGCTGGACCCAAAGACAGGAGGTCTGGGCGTTTCTACGTATCCCTTGAGTATGGGAATCAAGCCAGACATAGTTCTTAAAAGATCTTAGTTTATGGTCTTAGAGCTCTGACCAATGATCAGTAAGAAGGGCAGGAGATGCATAGTAATGTGACCAAAGAAACCCAATGTGAATGAGGACGGGTTCCTTCTTACCATGCATTCCTTGGAAAAGTGTTTAGGCCTCGAGACCGAACACAGAAGTTAGGATGGGCCTGCGAGGAAGTACCCCGGTGCTCCTACATATCTCATAAGAATGAGAATCAAGCCATACGTAGTTCTTGAGAGGTGGCGTGACATGACATGATGCCTGCACAGAGGACGAGGGAGATGTGTGGGTCTAGCCCTCGCACCAAAAGAAGCAGCATTTGATATATCATGTTTTTCCTTGAAGTTGAATCATTTTTATTTTGTGAAGCGACCGACACAGGGCAGGAATGCCTGGCGTCACCACAATAATCAACTTGTAATAGGAATTGACAAATGGTATAACAATTTACCAATACCCGATGTGATGTCCCCTATGGGGAGGTCACCACAATGTAGTGTCATTTTTCTTCGTGCAGCCAGGACGATATCATCACAATTTATGGTCAAGTGGTGGGACCAAACAACACAGTTTAAGTTCGTATGGCTTGGACCTGGGGAATACGCACGATGCGGTGAGGCGTACCTGGTGTGGATGAGGGAATATTCTCATATCGTCACCTAGGGTGATTCCGGGAGAGGGGTCTCGGGCCAAGGGGCCTACGAGGGTCCAACAATCAGGGGGAAAGAGAAGCTAGCTTCCATCTGAGCTCGGCCCGAGATGCAATGTATGGGCGACTCCTCATATCCTGTTGGGATTAGGGTCAATCCATGCATGGCTCCTAGAGAATACCGAAGCCCCTAATCTTAGCGCTCGGATCGCAGGATCCCTGAAAGACGCCATTATGCAGCTTTGTCCGTCTAACGTGTGGAGGTGCACTGAGGGAAAGTGCAAGGAGTGTCAATATTCCACCTTGACATGGTGGGGTGGAATGTAATTTGAATCATGCAACAAACATTCAGGGCCCAAAGGAGCTGGAATGATGACTGAGGATTACTTCTGACTATGTTCGCAACATAGCATCCTGTCACGTTAGCCTAAAGATAGGGGAAAAAAATGAGCATCAACCGCTGACCATATTCGAAACGCGGGATTTGTATCAATATTTTTCCCAAAACCCATGGGGTCGTTGGCCTGTGACGGTAGGAGATCCCTTAGGCATTGTATCCAGGCCGTTTTTGGGGGTCCCTCTGGGTACGGAAGATATCAGGGGCCCGAATGAAGGGGAGCATGAAGCTTGAAAAGTGGACGAAAACTTGTGTAAGTCGAATATGACACTCCAGGTCCTAGACTAGAGTACTCTAAACACATTTGTAGACCACTGGAAAGGGTCGAAGGGCTCCATCTGAGAGTAGCCAAAAGATGGCGGATTTCTAGGGGAAGGGGGGCGTAGTGCCAAAAACCCTATACCACACCTATATATCCCCCCATGGGGAGGGGGTGGACAGGCCACAAGACCGAGGTGACCAGAATATTGTGGGATCTCTTAAGAGATGGGGTTGGACCTGAAATCTAGTTGTTCATGCGGTCTATGTGTCTCATAAGGATGAGAATCAAGCCACACATAGTTCTTAAAGCAGAGATTAACGTCGTGTAGGATGATAAGATGTATTCCTTCCAGGGAGTGCGCATGGCGCGACAGATAACCCACCATGAATGAGGACATGATCTTCCACTTCACCGCACATTCTGGGTGAAGGCTGGGGCTGAGAGGCCCGAGAAGGCCAAGGGGCCCGAGGCTAGGCCTTGGTCAGGGATGCCTAACCAGCCTGCAGTTTAGCGTCTTGAAGTGAGGACGAGCATGCAGTTTAGGGTCATGCTAGACCATAAGAGTCTTAGTTTAAGGTCTTAGAACTTGGACCAGAGGGGCCCAGATGTACGAAAAAATGTAGTTTAAGGTCATGTTGGACCATGTGAATTTTAGGGTCATGCGGGACCCCGAAAGGATTTTAGTTTTAGGTCTTAGAACTCAGACCCAAGGGGCCTCAGACAAAATACCATTTGAGGAACCTGGTGTTGGTGGGAGGAGTGACATGCTCACCATCCATAGTCACCAGGGAATATGTTCCATTGGGATAGACCTTATGGATGATGAAAGGAACCTCCCATTTGGGCTCCAACTTGGGTGGTTTCCTGTCGGGAATCATTAGCGCTTTGAGAGCCAGTACCAGGAAACCTTACAGGAAAGAACGAAGGCGAACCTTCTTGTTAAAAGCTCGAGCCATCCTGCTCTGATGCCTTTCCATGTTATGTAAACCGCGAAGCCTATTCTCGTCTAGCACTTCCAATTCAGATTGGTGTACTTTGGAAACTCTATCCGGCGCTTGCTGGTCATAGACCGCCGGGCACAATGAGGGCAACTTAATCTTGATGGGAAGGATGGACTCAGCTTCGTACACCAGGTAATACATAGTCACCTGGGTGGAATTGTGAGTCATCATCCGATAAGCCCAGAGAGCATTGGGGAGCTTGTCCAGCCAACTCTTATTGTTCAGATGAACCATCTTTTGCAGAATGTTTGAGAGGGTTTTGTTAAACGCCTCGATCTGTCAATTCACATGCGCATGATAGCGGGAGGTATGGTTAGAGAGAATGTTGTACTTGGCGTATAGTTTCTTCAGCTCGGCAGCTCGAAAGTTGGTTCTGTTATCCGTGAGGATAGCGTGAGGTACTCCAAATCGATATATGATGTTGGAGGTCACGAAGTTAGCGATAGAACAAGCTTTGACTTCCTTGAGCGGAATCACCTCTTCCCACTTGGAAAAGAAATCCGTAGCAGTCAGAATGAACCGGCACTGGCGGGCCGTCACCAGAAGGTAAGGTCCTACGACATCCAACCCCCAGACTGCAAAGGGCTAAGAATACTTGGTAGTGTGGAGAGGCTCTGATGGCCGATGCACGAAGTTAGTGTGAACATGGCACACGTGACACCTCTTGGCGAACTCAATGCAGTCATGGATCATAGAAGGCCAAAAGTACCCCAGCCTCCGAATTTGGTGGGAAAACTTCAACCCAGCCTGGTGGGCACCACAGGAACCAGCATGAACCTCTTGCATGACCTGTGGGATCTCGAATCCTTGAAGGCAACTGAGGAGAACACCATCAAATCCACATCTGTAAAGGATCTACTCATGGCTGGGACCGCTCTGAAGGGTAAACTGCAGCGTGCGGCATCAGATTCTCTCATGCTCGGATCGTTCCGACAGAAGATTGTCATGTTGGATGTATTCAACCAAGGGTGTCCTCCAGTTAGGAACTATTTCGATTACCACATCTGAAGTCCCTGGGGATCCGGACGTAGGGGCACCAGTGGGGAGATGGTTCACCCGTGGGCCATGATCATCCTCCGGGATAACGGGAGCAATGACTCTCCAATGTGCCATGTGGATAATTAGGTCATCCTGTTTGGTCTTTGCAAGCGACGCGGCCAGGCTGGCCAAAGCATCTGCTCTACTGTTCTGCGAATGGGGAATATTAATGACCTCTGGCCGAGAAGGGAACTTTGCCATTAGACGGAGGGTGCACTCCAGCAATGACATGAGTTATGGATTTCTGAAAACATATTCACCATTGAACTACTTGATGACTAGCTTGGAGTCCCCTTTCACATGTAGATGGGGCACATAAATCTCGAGAGCTAACTCGAGGCCAGTGATGAGGGCATGATATTCTGCCTCATTTTTGGTGCAGCCTTCTGACAGCAGGAATGAATATGGTAGAAAGTCTTGCTCCGGGGTGATGAAGACAACACCCAGACCCACTCTGTTGAGCCTAGGATCATCAAGCCTTCTACCGGTGGGGCTCCGGGAGGCACCGTCAAAGTGCCTCTGCCAGCATGGGATGTCATGATCAACTGAGAGGATTACCTCATCAGGAAAGCCTAGATCTAGTGGCTGATCCACAAAGGTTGGGTGTGTAGCTAAGAAGTTCTCCAATTCCTATCCTTTGATAGCCTTCCGAGGTACGAACCTGATGTACAACTGCTAGAGGATCACTGCCCAGTGCGCCAGTCATCCAGTCAACACAGGTAGATTCAGGATGTATCTCAACGGGTCTACCCGAGAGACCAGATGTACCTCGTGGTGCTGCAAGTAGTGCCACAATTTTTGCACCGAAAATACAAGCACCAGGCAGCTCTTCTCGATGGGAGAATATCTAATTTCTGTATTTAGGAGCATGAGGCTGAGGTAGTAGAGGCTCTTCTCTATTCCCTCATTGTTCTTCTGGGTGAGAAGCGCGCCAAGGGACCATCCCAGGGCGATCACGTAAAGGACGACGTCTTTCTAGAAATGGGTGGTATCAATAATGGAGGTTGGAGTAGATACTGCTTGATTTTCTCAAAGGATATCTAACACTCTTTATTCCATTCATAGGAGATGCCTTTCTTCATGAGATGGGAAAAGGGCTTACACTTTCCAGCCATATTCACAATGAATCGGCGTATGTAGGATAAGTGGCCTTGGAGACCTCAAAGCTCCTGAATATTGCTCGGGGGAGGCATCTGGCTGATGGCCTTGATCTTCTCCAGGTCGATCTTAATGCCTCGGTATCTGACAACAAAGCCAAGAAACTTTCCAGAGGTGACCCCAAAGGCGCATTTCAACGGGTTCATCTTCAGGTGGTGAGAATATAGGAAGATGAACACTTTCTCAAGGTATTTGAGAGGGTCCTGGTGCTGGAGAGATTTAACCACCAGATCATCCACGTAGCACTCCACCAGCGTCCTGGTAATTGGCTTCAATATGCGATGCATGGGCTATTGATAGGTGAAACCTTTATTTTTTAGGCCGAAGGGCATAACCTGGTAGCAGAAAATGCCTTGGGGGGCCCTGAAGGCAGTGAACTCTTCATCCTCGAGGGCCATCGGGATCTGGTTGTACCCGAAATACCCATCCATGAAAGAGAGGGCTTGGAACCCAGCCGTGGCATCGATCGACAACTCTGTCATTGGAAGGGGAAAATCATCCTTCGGACAGTGGCGATTGAGGTCACGGAAGTTGATACAGACCCTGATCTGTCCGTTCTTCTTCCTGAACGACACAATGTTGTCTAGCCACTGGGGGTACTGAACTTTTTTGACGAAGTTGGATTTGATGATCTTATCAACTTCGGACTCAACCATGAAACCATGATAAGGGTGAATCTTTCTGGGAGGCTGGTTGAACCCGCGATGGTTTTCCGGAAGGCCAAGGCGGTGGACGACTACCTGAGGATCTAGTCCGGGCATCTCATCGTAAATCGAAGCGAACACATCACGGTCTGTCTAACAAATCCTACATACTGTTGCCGCTCCTCAGGGGGCATAGAGGCGCTGACCAATGTGGGTCTTGGGTCTGCCTCGCTACCGAGGTTCACCTGCACTAACTCATCGACCGTGGTGGAGACGCCCTCCTCAAAGGAAGGAGGTACATCTTCCATGTCCCCCTCTCCACTTGTGGAGGGATCATCCACAGGGGGATCCGTTTCGGGGATGCCAAGCCCTGGTGGGAAGCTGGTGCCGACTTGGGCGGAAGTGGTCGTCACGTCAGGAGACTCATGCACTATGGAGACCATGGTGAAAAAGGCGATTGATCCAATCACATATGTCCTTTGGACCAAGGGGCCACACTTTATGTTATCAATGCAGTAGTGGCGCGTCTGCTTGAGCCGGTCAATTCCATCATGGAAGGAGAGACATGTATGACATACCACCGTTGCCATGGGCCTGACGTCCCGATACCATACAGGGGTAGGAGGCTCAGGGATCACCTGAGCTTGGTCGGTGTACGAGTATGAGGTGATTTCCCACTGTTGCTTTGACCCAAAAATATGACTTCCTTTGGTACCCAAAACAACAAAGAACTGCCCCATGTCGGGGGTTGTGGCCTCCAACCGATGGATTGAGAAGACATAAGCGTCATCCAAACCTGCCCAAGGATTACTTGTAACAGTGGCAGGCTCGACCTCACCTGCCAGATCCTGCTTGTACTTGCTCTTTTAATAGTCGGCATCCAGATAACGAGCTTCAAAAGAGGATAAATGAGATGCATATCCTTGGAGCACGCCTACTCGACCATTAAGGGAGTATTTGACGCACTAGTGATATGATGAGGGGACCGATGCGTGAAGGTGGAGCCATGACCTGCCCATCAACGCGTTGTAGGAAGTGTCATGAGAGACAACCATGAATTCAGTGTTGGCAACTAGGCCACCAAAATGGGTCTTCAAGCAAATATTGGCGAGTGGAGTTTTCTCGGTCCTGTCATACCCCTGGATCCTGAGGTCAGAGTGAGTTAAATCATCCTCAGACAATCCCAACATCCGCAGCATCCGGGTTGGGATTAGGTTAATCCAAGAACCCGTGTCGACAAGACAATGTCAGACTTCCATGCCATTGAATTGTCTGGTGATGTACAGTGGGCGAATGTGCCCCTATTTGGGAGGGTCTTCATCTTCACCAGAGAATGAGATAACCGCATGACATTAGGCATTCTTAATCGCCTCGGCGTGGAAGGCTTCTGTAGCTGCTACCTCCGTCTCAAACTGGAGGGGGCTCCTTAGGGCCTCGGCGAGCGCCTCATGCATTTAAGACAATAGGAGAAGATAATCAAGGATAGAAAGCCTTGCAGGAATTCTGACGAGGTGATTCAGAACATCATACTTTTGGGCCAAATGAGATCTTTTTCTTATAGGAGGCCGCTCTGCGATTGGAGGCATGATGGGCCCTGATGACAGGACCCATGGCTGACTGGTACTAGGCACGTCTGGCTGTTCACTAGTCGAAGCCCGGAGAGTGGCTTCCGGATTAGGACCGGAGAGCTAGGGTCGGCTAGTGGTAGGGAAGAGCTAGTCGCGGCATGGCTGAGGTGGTTCTACCTGATCCAGCAACACGAACGGTGGTAGAGGCGAACCTGTCGAAACCAGATGAAGGGGCCGCGTTTGTTGAGCTCTGTATTGGGATTGCTGCCTAGTTTTAGTGGCGTTCACGACATGGCTTGAGGTGCCAACTGTCGTTCCCTGGTGATTCACGTAGCTACGGCTCTGCCAACATTGGCGATGGCTGGGGACATTGGGAAGGTCCACCTGGAGTTCCTCATCATCAAGAGTCAAAAAGGGATTTACCAACTCTACGGTGTTAACTGAAGCGTACCCCGGACTTTCGCTCGAGGAGTCATCCACTACCGGACGGAGTCTCTGAGGGATCCACATTTCTAGGGGCATAAATTCTCCAAGAGTGTGGGATAACGATGGAATTGGCAAGGCACGTTCTTTCTTCTTGTGCTTCCGATTGCTCTTCTGGGAAGAGGTAGGCTGGGATGATGATGCCGAGGTAGCGCTCACAGGTTCTGAGGGCTCTTGTTGATTCAGGAGGGCACAGATGATGCCATAGGCATGGGTGACCATCTTGCGGGCCATCCAATTGTTATAATTTCAGGACCCATGGTCAGAAACCTGCTTCCACTAATCCTCGTTTCCAGTACCACCCTCTAGTCTCACAAAGACAACTGCTACTTGCACCGGGGCTGGGCCCAACCTGACTATATTATTGTCAGTCTGGTCTTGGAGCTAGTCCTTGAACACGTAGCATTGCTGGATGGTGTTCCCCAGGGTCCGGTGATAAGGGTAGTAGTTAGGGTGATCAGTGAGATGCACCTCTTCTGGCTTACGACACTCAGGTAGCCACACTATTCTCTACTCCATAGCACTACAGAAATAACTAGGGACCTGAGCCTCATCAAACGAGTATGCCCAATTCCTTCTGTCTGGAAAGGGGGCTCTAGGAGGTTGTCCCTAACGAGGGGCCAAAGGATCATGCCAAGGAGGCAGAGCCTGATTATCTCTCTTAGGTGGCGGTGGTGCGTTACGTGGAGGCACCTGCCGATTTTGAGGCAGTCGCTGCTGGGCCGGAGGCTATGCCCTTGGGGGTGGACCCCTATGGGGATGCGGAGATGGCCTCACTGGTAGCAACTCTAGATACCTGGGGGCCTCTATCTGGGCTATAGCAGTGGGCTCGGCTCTGGCAGCTCTCCTTGAAGGGATTTCAGGAGGTAGTGGGCTTGCCTAACTGGCCTATTGCATGGCTTCTTCGAGGCGTTGAGCCTTGTCTGAGAAGTCCTGAAACCCTCCGGGGTAATTTTGAGTGATCAAAGATGGAACCAGCTCTACCTTGACATTCCCTATGCACATTTTTAGTAATTAATCCTGATTTAGTGGCATGTCAAGGGAGTATGTGAGCCCCTTCCACCGGGCGACGAAGTCCGCGACTCGCTCGTCGGGCCTTTGTTTTCACCTGAATAGTTCTGCGATGTTCATCTTCTGGGTTGTGGAACTAAATAAGTAGAGGAATTTCCTACGAAGTTCCTCCCAGCAAGTCACAAATCAGACAGGGAGCTGGCTGTACTAGATGAATGCTGGTCCTTCCAGTGTCTGAATGAAGCAACGGAGCTTGGCGGCCTCCTACTACGCTGGAGTCCCTAACATGGGCCCGCTCCTCGAGTTGAAGTGGGCCAAGTGTTGTGGTGGGTCTCCAGTCCCGTTAAAGGGGGAGAATGTGGGGTTCCCAAATCCCGGCGGGGCTGACATGTCATCCACCCATGCTGGGTATGGCTTGCTGTCCGGTGGGATTGCCACCTGCCAAGTTTCCAAAGCCTCTAAGAGGGAAATGAGTGCTTCCATCGGATCTTTGGGATGCAGGTTCCTATCCTGACGGGGATCCCTAAACACAATTTCATTTCCGGGATCTTCAATCTGGTATTCAAGCTCAGCAACTTGTGTGGCGGCTGGCGGAGCGACTCTTGGGGCAGCGGGAGGGAATCGAGTGGGGTCCCTCAAGTGATCACACCGCTCAGGGGGGGTCGGCGAAACATATCGTTCCCTTTTTCCATGAGCTCCAGCCTCTCCTCTTTCGAAGAAAATGGCACGATCACGGTTTCCCAGGAGAATCTCATCGTTTGGTATTTGTTTCTGTCCCTGCTCTCCTGGCCTAGGATCACAGTAGACAGGTCGCCGCTCTGCAATGCGTTCTGCCAAGATCTCATCAACCAACCTCTTCTGCTAAGCAAGCTGTTGGCACAACATGGCCTTCTTGGGATCTTCCTCTTCCTTCTACAATGAGGCAGATGGGTCGGCAAGCTTGACAGCCCCGATGTTCTCTTTACCCTTTCCGACATTTCAGCTTAGTGTTAAGGCTTTAGTGGGCATGAGGAGGCGTAGGAGGTTCCTATGCTGGCGAGTAACTCTACCTGATAGATCCATTAGTGTCTTGTCCTCAGGGGGTGAGTCCCCATCGAGGAGTTCTATACCGTTTCCCTCTCCCAAAAGGTCGGCCATGTTGACCGCCACTGCCCTTGGTAGAATTATTTCAGATCTGCCCAGTGAGTTGGGATATCGGTGAATCGTGCTGAAAATAAGGCCAACACACTGCCCCCATCCACAGAAGTGCACGTGGGGGGTGGCCTCCTTGATAACTTTGTAGATTACTTGAAAACTCTGGATGCATTGTTGCTAGAGGGCCCTGTGGTGGCCAAGTGACTCGGGGTGCCGAACCACGGGGAGTGCGGCTAGGTCGACCCGACGAAATTGCTCACCGATATCTTCGCGATGTGCTTGACTCTCGGGATAAGGCTCTCGCTGATGGGGAAGATGGGAGTGAGTCACTCGAAGATTCTGATGGAAACATTCAAACTCCCCCCGAGGTGAGCGATTCTGGTATATCAAAATATGATCTTGTGACCGGACAAAAATTCTCGGGGAAGTGGACTACTGCGAGGATGGTCCAGAAGCTCCACGACTTTGGTTTGGGATCCGGCCCTTGCTGCCCCTGCTCATCAACCGAGAATAGCCGAGGAACTGGAAGCAGTGCCGAGGCAGGCCGCGGGGCCGTTGGGTTGGCTGACGGAGAATACGGAGAACATGCCGATTGGCCGCCGATCCCTAGGTTGTCCTCCAAGGGCTGTAGTGTCTTGGCTGCCACATCGCGATAGGATGGGCTGGCGAACAAGCCTCCTGTCACAGTTTCGGTACTTGGCGAGGGTGTGTTATGTCGTGACTCTTCCGTTGGTCCCCAAAAAAGTTCCCCACCCTCTCTGACTGAGGTGGAAGGTGCTTCCGGAGAGGCCAGTGGTAACTGCGGGTTTGACCCCTGGGGGTACGCCAGGTCCTCGTCCTCCTGGATATACCTTCATAGGGAGGCAAGAATCATAAAGATACCGCATTCAGGGAGCACGAGAATGAGGCGCCGTGTCCCCATCCCTACCCTCGACTCAAAGGGTTGGGGGGAAGGTTCCATCGTTGAGTCGTACTACGCCTTAGAGTCCGAGAAATAAAATGGTCCGATTTCCATCCGGACTTCCCTGACATATCTCTTGTGGTGAAGAGGTCTCACCTTCCTACCCCTGGTTGGATCCTCAGGGCAAGGCTGATTTCCGTCACGGAGTCCTCTGGCTGTAATAGTGCTGGGGCCGGGAGGACTGGAGGCCGGGGTGCGAGGAGCACCAGGAAAGATGTCGAAAGGGACATGGGGAGGACCTCCATGTGGGGGAGTGTCCGGATATGCAACGGCTCCATACCCGTGGCCAGCGGTAAGGGAAGTGACCCCGTACTCAGTGCAGTGAGCATTGGAAAAAGCCATACCCGGAGTGTAGCTGTCACGGATAAGCCCTCTTCTTTCCAGATCAGCGGCATAGAGTAGGCCTTTACGGTGGATGACACTACCGCAACTTGGTCCGCGGTGGCCATTGCCTCTGCCAGTGACCGGGAGAGTCAACCAAACCTACCTGCAGGGCGGTCGGGGCCTCGATCCAGGTCGGTCATGTGACTGCCCCTACTCAACGTGTGCGGGGGTCTGATAACAGGGGTCAGAAGTGACTCGGGCCACAATGGTTGCTGATATTGGTGCCCCAGGGCAGGCATTCTCTTCCACTCACGCCTGACGCTGGAACCAGGTTGGGTGGGTTGGATCCGGTGGTGTGGGCATGGAGATTTCCTGCTCCTCGGCCCGGGGAGTCGGGTGGTGGCGTCGACGCAGCATGGTAGGGGCCCTTACCATGAACCCCTGGGACGAGTTTCCGATTGGGTGAACCCAGACATCCCCCACCTCATTGGTGTAGGGGAGGGTAGAGTCGAGGTGTTCTGGGGATAGGTTCCCGAAACAGTTGAACGTCGGAGTGGGGAGCAGTGGCTCCCTGCGCGGCCCTCGGGGGCTGCGGGGGTAGTGAGGTGTATCTGCCTCTAAATCCAAATGGGCCATGTCCCAGGTGGGGATGACCCCTTCCTCCTCATACCTACGAACCAGGTCGTTGATCACCCTTCGTTGGATTATCTCTGATGGGGATAAGGGGCGTGAGCGCCCGATAGTCGCGGAAATCAGAGCCAGAGTAGCTGTGGAAAAGGCGGGACCACGCGGGGTGGCTGAGTCGGTACTGCCCCTTCCCCTGTGCTGGTGGTCAGGTGGCGATCGAGCTCCAGATGCAGCGACCTGATTCTTGGAAGCAAGGAGATGAACCCATTCGCACTAATAGGAAACGAAATCGACAACCAATAGCCCAACTTCATTCCATCTTCCGTGGTCAGAGAGAGGGATCTACACTGGAGGCATCACAGAATGGAGTGCTCAACATCCTGGCTGCATCAATCCATGGCGGGTTTCACATCCTGGCACTAGGTGCCCGGACCTGGTGACATGCTAATCTTCCGACACCCCAAACGCTACCAGTCCCCATATTGAGGATAAGAACTTCACATTGGGTTCACCATTTTCGGTTTCTAATGATTTTACGTCGGGGCGTGTGCGTGCATCCGTCAATCATGGGAGGACGTGCGGCTTGTTTCCCCACATTCCCTCTTTCCAAAGGTGGGCGGTATCCGTTCCTTGTTCAGGGACGTCTTCTCCTTGATCGAAACCGGGATGATGGGATATCAGTTCTTCCTTCCGTGGATTCCTCCTCGGAGCTCGTGACCTAGTCCAGGTCTCCCTCATAGATTTAAGATGGGTTCGTGAAGCTCATTCCCGGTGCCATATCTGCATGGACGCCAATTAATTACGCTGCTCCCGTTGAGATGCTCCAAGGGGTATGGTCGGGGAAGCAACCTTCAGTGAGGAGAACGATCACGCTGGGGTGTCGTTGGCACTCCTTGAAGCTAGGGATTGGCATGTCTATCTTCTTTCCCTTATTATAGGGCTTCTTGAGGGTGAAAAAGACCGAGCCATCCCATAGCGAACATAGAAAATTGTGTTCCATCTGAGGTTTTCCTCATCTTCCCATGTTTAACACGGGGTATGCCGCGAGTTTAACATCTTGCGGAGACAGATCAGACTAATCGGAACACTTAAAGTGGATCAGATTGAAGGACCCCCTATGGGGGGAATACTGATATTGGGGCCAGCAAGTGGGAAACTTCCCGGGTACTATGGAGTGGAATGAGTTGGCATGATTCCACCGGGATGTGGAGGCCTGGGTAAGGATCAGGATTGGTAATGGAGTGCGGGGTATGGGGCTTATGCTCTGAGACGACCCATAACGGTGGTTTTGAACCGATGCGGAGGGGTTAGAACAATTGAGTGATGGGCTTGAACATCTTGGAGTTTTCCAACGTACCATGCATTAGTATGGATAAAAGTCCAAGTAGTTCGGGGCATATAGTTTAACTTCGTGTGGGACGAGATACAGTTTAACATCATGCGGGATGTGGTCATATAGTTTAACATCATGCGGGATGAGGACATACAGTTTAACGTCATGCGGGACGAGGGAATACAGTTTAACATCATGCGGGATGAGGAATTTGGGGCTTACGCTCTAAGGCGGCCCAAAGTGTTGGCGAACTGACGTGAATAAGTCGGAACGACTAGGTGGTGGGCTTGAACCTCGTGGAGGCTTCCTACGTACCATGCGTTAACACAGATAAAATTCCACATAGTTCAATGGGATGGGGATTACGCTCTGAGGCAGCCCATAGGAGGATGTCATGGTCGATGCTCACTCTAAGCCCACGTGAGTCATGCTCGGTGTGAGAAAAACGAGGCAGAATGGACCAGACGATCACGTCGTAAAGGATGCGTCCGTGAGAAGCAGAAAGGGGCTTACGCGTTGAGCGGACCAAAGAGGAAACTGGGGCTTACGCGTGGTTAGTAGCCCTTAGTGTCAGGACTTACTCCAGGATGGAGGCCCGTGGTGCGACAAGGCACAGTGGGAGAAGGACTCCACTGGCCTTGGCAGTGGGGAAGTATATATGTGCATGGGTGTAACCTTTCTCAAGAGAGGCTAGGGGCTTACGCTCTGAGGAAGCCCTTCCCCCGTGTACAAACGCCACTCTAAAAGGAGGATATCATTCCATGTGAGGAAGATTCCATTCTTTTGGAGATGAGAGGCATAAAGAATGTCCGAGCTGGGGGGACCCTGCGTGCGAGGCACGAGGTCGGACCACAGATTAACGTCATGTGTTGAGGACAAGGTGCTTGACAGTTTAACATCCTACAGCTCAGACAATATGGGTTCACCCCACACCCCTAGGGCTTACATGCCCAACACCCACTACCCCTTGTGGGAGGGAAGGCACCAGGAAGGCCGTAGTGAAGGGGGGTCGTAGGGAAAACCAATGAGGGGTCCACGTTAACATGGCTATGCGAAGAAGCAATAGCCTTTAGCGTGCCTATGCGAAGAAGAATAAGGCAAAGAAACTCAACGGGAAACACCGCTCGAGGGACCTTGAGGTTACTTTGTATGAGCCTGGAAGGCCGTACAAGAAAAAAATGCATGGCATGCACTCCTAGTATGGAAGACATCATGCGCTGACACAGAGAGGCACCCGAGGACGTCAAGGTGAGGGGTCTTATGTTTTGCGTGCAAAGAGAAGGTTTGCGTGCAAAACACCGGGATGAAGTGCAATTGGTTCAGAGGATTGCTCACGAAGAGGGGATTGCGCGCAAAGGGCTTGGATTTTGTGCGGGGGCAATGGATGATCCCTAAGTCATGGTGAAACCTAACAGAGGGATTACACGCAATTTGGAAGGGATTGCGTGAAATTGGAGGGGATTGCGCACAAAGATAAGGGATTGCGCGCAAAGGAAGAACCTGAAGGAGTTGGAAAATTTACTTATGCCAGTGGGATTTCCTGCAAAGGTGAACCCCAGGGCAAGGTTGCGTGAAAAGGTGGATTACCTGGAAGACATCTTGTGCGTGCGGGAGTCCGAATTGCACGCACGGGAGCTGGTCCGAATTCCTCAACCCCGAAACGGTTAGGGTCGCCTTATATTTATAGGCATTCGCCATCGCGGAAACAGGGAGGTGTGTGAAATATTCCATTCCAGGGCCCATCGGCACGCAAGTCTTCCCCGTGTGGAACCGGGCGCGTAAAATTGCATGCCGCGCCAGTTCCTTTTCGCGAGTCCTGGGAGCCCTTCGCGCGAACAAATTTTTTTCACGTGAGTGCCCTTTCATTTCACGCACCACTTCCTGGTACTATAGACCGGGCCTCTACATCCGAAAATGACTTCGCTTCATCCGTTCGAGACTTCCTCTAGGAGTTACAGACTTTTTCAGTGTCTACAAATGGATTGTGATTATGTATTGCATGGACAAAAAATTATATATTCTTTAAATGCATTGGGTAAATATTGATATCCTATTTGGTAAGAAGTACTTGAATGGGGACTGAACCCAGTTCTGTTAGGGGCCTTGTCCACTATTATAGTCATGGAAGTGGACCTTGACTATAGAAATGATTAAATGGATTGGGAACCCAATCCACAATGTAATCCATCATCATGATCCTCGATAAGTGAAATTATTTTCTATACTTATATGTATTCCATAAGAATATGTATTATGTGTATTATATGTTTTCATGGCTCATGATTGATTATTGATGATTTTATATAATGATGACATGTGTCTTTTATTAAAACAATGCCTTATTCCTGTATTTATATTTATTGATAATTTTTGAATTGGGTATTATTATTTTATGTTAAGATCAAGTTCCCATAAACCTATTATTCTCTTGTGATCACTTATGATTGTTGATTTTTATATCTTATGTACACCCTTACTGAGAATATCATCTCACATGTTCTTATGTTTTTATTCACTAGGATATGATGAAAGGATTTATTTATGAAATTTATATGAACGGTAGTATATGAGAAGATCATTATGGGATCCATTGAAGATATTTCAATAAATTATATGAATATATATGTAGCCCCCAAAGTCACTAGAACATTATGGTCCATAGGAATGTACTATTTTGAAATATATTGAATATTCATATAAAATTGTAGAAACCTAATTTATGAAATTCTTGGGTAACCACAGTTGTTATAAGATTATGATTTAGTAAATCACTCGAGATTTTGTTTAGAAATTATTGTGAAAACCCCACGAATAATTTAAAGTTTAGAATTAAATTTTGATGCATTGGTAAAGTATAGATTGTTTAGTTTTTTTAGAAAATATATCCATGTCTATATACTTGGATGCGGCACAGCTGTGGAATAGATGAACCAATGTGTAATAACTCTGAAAGGGGTGGATTAGGTATTAACTTGATCATTACCAGTGCACAATGACTATGCTCAAGATCGAACACCTATAAAGTCACTCTCAAGAGATATTATTATCTTTATTCAAATTTTCATTATGAACTATAATGAAGTATTTTAAAATATGAAAACCCTGAATGAAATAGATTAAATCTAGGGTGTTATAGATTTATAAAAAAAGTTTATTATTTATTTAACCATTGATTTTTTTAATGATTATATGATTACTCATAGTTATTATTGTTGATCACAATATAAATTTTAGTCTTAGTCAATGGATGGACCCAGGATGAATCATGTTAATACTAAATATTATCGCTAATGAAATGATATTCTTCATGAGAAACCAAATAAAATTAGAGTTGGAATGTGAAACATTATAATTGTACCAAACATGAAATCATGATATATTATTAACAACCTAGACATGGGTGAGTTTACTAACACAACTAATAAGAGAAAAATGGATTTTCATAAAGACCTTTAAAGAATGAATATTTAGCTTCAAACACAATGAAAATTTGGGAAGAAGAATCTAGGGAAATGTCTAAATGGAATGAGAATACATTTTATTCAAGGAAAAGTAGTTTATAAAGATACCAATTGTTGAGGAAAACTGTAGATTTCAATTAATGGAAATGTAGTTCATCTAAGGGAACCACTAATAGTTAACTGATTTTTGTGTGGGGAACTTGGAATTATCCATTTCAATTCTCTAATACGTGGGATATATCCCAGAACAAGGAAGGTATTATTCAATGTTAGCAGTGGAAGTAGATTCAGATGAAAAAGTTGAACATATCTTCTAGATGATAGTCGAATATGTCATGTTGAAATTTGAGTGAATGTTTCATATGAAACTATTTTTGTAAATCATTTGGTGGAATTTGATGCGATTTTTAGAGTTTATTAACTTTCTCTACATAGATTCCATTTTAGTATATTAAATAATTAATCAAATTTTATATTCTAAATCAAGTTATGATTTTCTATCAATGAAATGATGAACGCAAACTTACAATTTTAATTACTTCTATTATATCAGTTTTACTACTAATCCAATAAGGATATATATGGTTTAAGATAAACTCAACATCAAAGATATTCATATTTATTAGGATTTTTATGATATATTTATTAAATAATTTCTTATAATTCCCCTAAATTATGTTTTTAGGTTCTTAGTAAAACTCATACCTGATTCTACACTTATTTCGAAGAATCTATATAAAATGTCTCCATGCGAGTTATTGGAATTGAAGTAGAAACTCCAGGATAATCATGATAAGGGATTAATATTCCCTAGTGCATCACCTTGGGGTGTACCTATACTTTTTTTAAGAAAAAAAATATTATTTATTGTTTCCTTACATTGATTATTGACAAGTGAACAAGATAATTATCAAGAACTAGTATCCTCTGACCCACATTGAAGAGTTTTTTGATCAAATCAGAAGGGATCAATATTATTCAATGAGTTATATTAATGTTGAATATCATCAATTGGGGGTCAAAATGGCAGATTATTCAAGATATCCATCTATACGATTTATGGTCACTATGAATTAATAATGATTTTATTTAGACTAACCAAATCCTCAACTATCTTCACTGATCTAATGAATATTCTCTATTGACATTAAATTGGTCTATTTTTGGTATCTTTTTTGATGATATTATTGTATATTAGAAGATAAAGGAAGAGAATGATGAATATTTTTGGATTGTAATGAAGACTCTGATAAAAAGGAATATGTATGATAAATTTACCATGTGTGAATTTCATATACAAAAAGATATATTCTTGTATCATATAATTTTAGAGGGTATATCATTGGATCCTATAAAGATAAAAGTTATTTAATAATGGAAAAAATAAATAATGTAATGTTCCTAACTTGGTGCTCTCTCAAGTGACTAAGCTAGGTTGGCCACATAACCTCAGGTGTGTCTCCCTACACAACAGAGGCTACCAACTAGCAACAAGGGTGTATGAAATATATTTGGGAGATTATACTCTAAAAAATAGGGAATCAAAACATAAGGGGGATATAAATATATTAGTATAAATAGAGGAAAAAATATTACTGACAATCATGAATCAAAAACAGTACAAGGAACATCACCAATAATTCAATAATAAAATAATCATATAATGACATGTTGAATTGCATCTAAATGACATTCTCAATATTAAATAATAAATGATGAAGTAGAATCAAATAAATACCCTATGATCCCAGTCCTGAACCCTATGTTGGTCCCATCTCTAAGCTGTAACCCATATAGGAAGAAACCATTAATTACATATTCCCTTTCCCATATCCAAACCTGTATTCATGTAATATATTTGGGTACCAAATAGTGGCTTGACCAGGGTGTGTGTGAATATATGTAGGTTGACACCCTATTTCTTAACAAATATAGTATGAGATATATAATACATGAAATAAATAATTAAAAAGGGTATTTATTAAATCAACTAATACTACAATTGAAATAAATCCATTGACCCTCAGTCTCATGTTGACAACTGGGGTCAGCCACAACCTGCATCACAACCAATCAAGATATCTCTGATCATGTCACTAAAATGTACACCTAAATGGTCCTAAGGCCTTCAAATTTTATTCATTTTTTATAATCCTTCCTTTAAGGGTTTAAGGGGGACGCTTACAAGGCCCATAAGATTACAAGACATTACATGACCCAAAGGTCTATATGAAATTATCCCAGACTATTACTACTTAGAACCACCCTCCCAAGAATCTACATCATGATCAGATATCAAACTTCACATAGCTCTTCAGCTTGTTGTCCTATACACACTACTGCCTTTCCCCTCATACGATATATACCATAAATCATCATAGGAGAACTAGGTAGAGACCTATATGAGTTTCAGTATAATCATCCATACCCTATAATCATTACAGCATAACTAATCCAAGATCTATATGAATTATAACATAAAATGGACAATTCCTATAAGAATTATTACATAAGTAGGATAAGACCAATAAGCAATATATCATAACTATGACATACCCAATAATCATTATTGAATAAACTAGAATAAAGTATAATGCATTTCCTCACATTCCAGTAAGGTCAATTTATCAATTTATCATTTATCTATCTATTTAAACTTCATAGGGTGGGATCCCAATTACCATCATAATTACATCAAATCTAATTCTATTTATCTTTTAAAATTTTAAGGTTTTTATCATGTCAACTAACCATGTTTTTGTTCATGATAATCCCATATCAAGAAATCAAACCAATTTTAAAAGTTTTTTTGATTGATTATAGTAAGAAAATAATCAACCAATTTCCAAAACATCAATGGGAATACTGTTCAGTATAACAAATTTAAAGACAGGGTCAAATGTTGGAACAAAAACATGGTGACCACATGTCCCTGTGTAATCACCGAAGGACTAGATGAGGTCCAATGAGATATTTATACATGTAAAACTTATTAAACAAAGGATAATTAAATTATTTACATTTCTTACATGGTGTGTCAATGAATCAAATATATTACACATACTAGGATAGTTGAATAGACAATCAGGGATATGATCTAGACCACACACCTCAATTTTATGAAGACAAAAAAAAATCCTAACATACATTGTTGCGTTTGGTTGTTTCTCACTTCACTTTCTAGATGACAAATAAATCTATCAACATGTGATCTTCAAGTGTAAACCAATAAACAATAAGAACAAGTTGAACTTAAGGTCATAAATTAAATATCTATGAAATTAATACAATGATCAGAATGATCAAGGATCCCTAGATTGATCCCTAGATCATTGGGGTTGAATTAAATAAAAATGATAACCAAAATCCTTTGAAAATTTCTTTAGGGAGAATAATATTTGAGTAGAAATGTTAAGATGAAAAGAAGTTTGGAGGGCCCCATGGGTATTTATAGATAGAGTGTTAAAAAAAGAACATAACCATAGCCCCATGTAATAGGTCATAGTACCCCATGACACAAGTTAAGCTTCGATAGAGCCCAAACAATCATGTAATAAAATTCCATAGTTAAATCACATCAATGAAACAAGAGCCTCAGCACGGTCAGTTAGGACTCAATAAGTTAATCCAAGAGACCAGAGATCAAATGTGGGTGTAGAGATATTTTCACGTACTATAGCAGTACTGTAGCAAGTACTGTAGTAGGTACTGTTTGATACTATAGCTTCCAGAGTTATTCATCTATCAGAGCCTTTGGGACATCAGTTTGGTCTTTGGGTCTTGCAAGGTTTTTGGGAAACCCAAGGCCTTTGGGCCAATTGCCTCTTAAGTACTTTGGGCCACCTTAAGGCCTTAAAGACACTGCAATACCTTTGGGCCAGATGAATTTGTAGATGTACCTGTTAGAATACAAGAGACAAGGCTCTAGATGAGGATTCAGACCAGGATCATTCACCAGAGAAGAGCTAACATGATTTTGAAGAATGAGAGGGTATGACATTTCCATCGGTACTGGGCCTGTGTAGCTCTTTATAGGACAACTAGCCAACCAACCATGCGAAGGTGGAGTGATTATGTCATGACATGTGATGGGGAGGAGCTATTTCAAGATGTATTTTTGGGTGATTTCCTCGAAGACCTATGAGTCATTTAATTTTCTCAAATCCTTCGGGCCACGTTAGGGTTTCCCCTCACCCATTGAAAGGTGGATTATCAAAAATAATAAAAACATGAAATCCTTCAAGCCATTTAGGCCAAAAAAAAGAACATCTATGATTAATAACATCGTTTACATCCCATAATCTCTTTACCTCGGGATGAACTACTGCATTGGTAAATCCATCACACTTTATAACCTCAATTCCCTGATGGATCGATACACCTCAGTGAGCCTCCTCACCATAGTAGGTTCAAAATTTGTAGAACTAGCTTATTTTATCTCTAAGACCCTTAATCTTAAGACACCCTTCTATTTTTATAACCCAACCAGCCTATGTTTCATCCTACATCTATGTATTAACTATGATAAAATTGGTAGTATCTCATATTTTACTCCTCCCAAGGCCCTATGCTGGAGCTTGTAGCTCCATCCTACAACCACTAGTACTATGGATCTTCATTGATCTCCACAAGTTAGAATCCTCTAAAATTGAGAAATTCATCACAAATACCCTATTTATCCATCCTAGAGTAACCAAGGATCATACAAAATAAGAAAAAAAAAATTGTAGAGGTATTTTAATAATTTTTATTAAAAAGTGATGTACGTGGAAAAAGAAAGAATCTTACAAACACCACACCCTATAACCTATATTAATAGAGCTACTACAAGCATCACTATAGGGTATCTATAAACAAGTACAACAACATTTTCCATATATTAGACTCCCAATACAAGTTATTATATTGTTTAGGCCAATGTAACAATAATAAAAACACTAATGATATGGTCATTCCCCATAGATTCTTCTCACTGCAGTCCATATTAAAAATTATATTATCATCAAAGGATGCATCAATATTCAGTTAAATGTCATTAATTTATATTATTTGATACGGTTTGGGATTATATATCCATGTTTGTGACACATGAAACATGTTATAAATGGTGATATAGAACTATAGAAGTGATAAATGATATACCAGTGGAATGCTGACTGATTTATCAGATTGCCTCTGAGAAAATTCAAGTTTCCCTTTGCAGCAACAAGTGTTTCCTTTTCGGTTTCAATTTACCTTCCCCCTTCGTCTATAATCGTTCTCATGTGGGATTCCTCCAGATCACCTCAGTGTGGTTCAGCTTGGTTGGACTCCGGATCATCTTGGTGTGACGTGGCTTGATCGGCTTTCTCACGATCATCTTGGCATGACGTGGCAGTGATGGTAAGACATAGTGGAGTTTTGGCGTAGTTCTTAGGTATCTTTAGCTTCAGTGAAGACATGACTCGGTATAACACTGACTTCATCATAGTTCAGAGGGTTAATAACGCATCACATGACTCGGATCGACAAGGATCAGTCCGTGCAACCATTGGATATGGCTTCAGTGTGGTCTGAAGCATCCAGGCACTACATCTGGTGTGCTTCCAGTAATGGATGGTGGAGGATCTAGAGAGGCCCGGAGGGGGGAGGTCATAGTCTCTATATTTTTTTTGCGAAGTGCTTGTTTGAAGGTTTGGTGTTGTTTTATTTGGTTTGGTTGGCCTTGATTTTGTTTTTGTGATCTCTGCTGGTTGTTCTTGTTATCTGAGTTGGATTTGGGGTTTCACACTTCTAGCGTCGATTCTGGCTTCCAAAATGTGGGCAATTGGTTCTGGTTTGAATGGTTTGTAGTGTGGTTAAGTTTTATTATGGGTTGATGTGGATAAATATGTTGGAATAGAGATTCACCTGGACTTTACCTCATAGATCAAGCTTTAGAGGAGGTTTCAAAGCTCTTAGTTCATCATTGCAGCGCTTTACGAATTTGGATTTTTGAGAGGGTATTACGTCAGCCATCGGATCGGGAATGTTCTTTGACACAGGACACTTGCTAGACGTCCAGCTATGTAATGATGGAGAACTTCACCTAGATTTTATACTGGGGAGGGGTGCTTCATGTTATATATTTGGTTTGTCTCTCTTGACCTTCACGAAAGGATTTGTTTTACACCCTTGATGTGTGTTTTGGTTCTCCCCCTTCTTCCCTTAAAATGGGGCTTGCTTATAATAAAAACATTTGAAGGCCTTTGGGTCGTTGGATGGATATACCAGTGGACTTATCCATTCTTGTATCTCAAATGGCCTTAAAAACCTGGGAGACAACTTTACTTATTTTCGGATATGACATTACCATAGCCTACGATACACCTAAAAGAAAACATGATGACCAACCTAAAACTCCATAGGTCATCTACAAAGGTCAGTGTAAGATTTGTTTCATATCTTCTGAGTCACCAACAATTTTCTGATCAATTAAAACTTCCAAGGTGTCTCCTCCCTGAGACTAGCTCCATAGAGCACTGACACACATTCCTTTAAATAGAGGAGAGGTTAAAAAACCATCCTTAAGTAAATATCATTGAAAGGATCCATTTGGATTAATTACTAGAAAATATTATTATTGGTGAACTCCATTATTTTCATATTCATCCCTCAATAACCACAAAAATCTATGATAGATTTTCACATCATATCCTATAGAATCTTAATGTTCCACTCATATTTTCCACCAATATGAGGATGAAAGGTTTTAGTAAAACGTACCTAAAATCCCAAATCCTATGACTACCCTACCAAATAAGATATGTCAAATGAGGACCTCAATAATAAATTATAATCATTGGTACACTATATAGTCAAACTATTTATCACACAAAGAGACTAACCAAAAAATCAATGGTGAAGGTCTCCCTGAGAGAAAAAAAGAGTTCTTCCTTCATTAGTTGATCCATGATCACCCATAATACATCCTTCTAGAGGGAAATCCTAATAATATTATTATGAAGTCCATAGTGACATCATCCCACTTATATCTTATAATTGGTAGGGGCTCCAATAACCCAAATGGCCACTAATACTCAACCCTCACCTACTGATTAGTGATACAACTCAACACAATGTATTCTATCTCCATTTTCATCCCTAACCATCCATATTTTCTTTATAGATCATGATACATCTTTTTTATACATTAATGCACTGCAAATTTATTGGAATGAAACTATATCATCAGAACCTCATGAAAACATATAGGAACTCATAATCTCTCTCAGAAAACAAGATTATCATCGCTACCAGGAGACCATCCTAATGGTGTCTCCCCACCATAAATAAACAACCCTCAGAGCTAGTAACTCTATATTAGGAACTACAGAGTATTGTTATGGTCTCAAAGGTATCCTAAAATACATATCAAAGTCAGATACACCCATCCCTCAGACTCCTAAACTTTGATATTTATAACTAAAAATAGTTCCATTAGTCGCCACTATCCATGTGACTTTTATACAACATATATTATTTTATTTTTAATGAATGGATTAGTAATGATGTTTCAATTTATTGTTGTGTAAGACAATATATTGAAGGACTGCAGATACTCATCCCACCCCCACTTCTGAAGGTTCATATATCATTGGGAATAGATGTACATGATTATATTTTAGTTTGTGTATACCATAATCCTCTTGACCAAATGGCAGTGTATCCTAAATCTCATGGTGTGTACTACCACAACTAGATCTACACCATGAGTAGGGTGATTTGTCTCATATGGTATCATTTTTCTAGAGATATGACTAACAAATCGATCAACGTACATCAAAATATTTTAGATTGCAACTCTGTATACATTATAGTGCACATTATATTTATTTATTTTCAAAGGAAATGTGTGCATTGGGGATGAGGTTATCATGATATTTCACTCATAAAAATATCCCTCACTTCAATATGACCAAACAAAGTTAACCCTTGGTCATCTCAAGCATCAGTGCTACCAAAAACTATATGACCTGGATGAAACATCGATACTAGCCTACAATATTTATAAATATATAAATATAAAATGAATTACTAGATCACTATAAAAATAATATAGGTATATTTGTATCTGTTTCCACATCCACTCCAACCTCAAATATGGCATGGCCAATGAAGTACCCCCAAAAAATTCATAAGTTTCATTTTGATAGTTTGGTGCAATGATGATGATCTCCCAATGTACTCGAATTGATTTCATAATATTGAGAATTATATATTTCTAACTAGGGGTACAATAATCTGTCTTAGAAATAATAACACAAACTAATCCAAGAAAAAATGGAAGAATTGATTCATCAAGGCCATGAAAACTGTTGGTTCTTTCATCATACTGAAGAACATAATCGTAACCATATACAAGACATAAATTATATTAAAAGTAGTCCGAGGAATTTCTAATAGTCTCACCCTCAACTGATTATACCCTGACCTTAATACAGTCTTTGAGAAGATTTTGTAACCTCTTATTTTATCTACCAGTTCATCGATGTATGAAATAAGAAATCAATTATTTACTATCACAGGGTTCAATAACCAATAATTTACGAAAAAGTGCAACACCCATCAACCATATTGGAAATTTTAATGGGATAAACCCATATATAACTAATTTTCCATATGAATCCTTTGTCTTCATGGAATTAAAACCTAATTTATAACTCAAAAATCTCAGTCGCTTCCATTCTATAATGTGGGATAGAAATTGTTTTATCTCCCTATTAAAACTCAATTGTGAACTTTCTCTCCCTCTTGGGTGGTAAGATGGATAAATATTTAGGAAAATAGACTTGAAAACATTTCTAAAATTTATAATAAGCGTCCTATTTTATTTCACCATCCTCAATAATAAGTATTTCTAAATTTGTTAGCAGACAATCTAATATATAGTAAATTATCCCGTTACGACCAGTGAAAAAACCTCACTCGCCATAGTGAGTATAGTTTCCACCTTTTTTATAAAAATAGGAAACAATAATCCAATAATAGTATATAACTAGAAAACCCACACTAATAATCAAATTTATTCTAACCATTTCTAGAAAAAATAGACACTAATGAAAAAGGTAGCCACCAATTTCTGGAGAACATGTCTTGTAACGGTTGAAATCATCTCATCGCACTCCCAATGATATTTTGAAGGCCATAAAACCATCCAAAAACTCCTTATACAAAACCAAAACATTAGAAAAATGAGTAGTTAAAAAGTAATATGATTCTCCTGTATCAAAAAAAACATAATAACGGGTAGTCGATACAAGAATCATAACTCTGTCAGTAGAATTTCTTTCATCCAAACTAGCCAGAGTAGACTGCATAACATGTAACTCACTCACTCCACTACCTTGGGATATAGTCTAACTATCTTATTATATTATATTTTAATGTTAATGTAACTCGTATGCTAGGTTTCCATATCCACTACATCAGCCTCAACATCCACTGGAACTCCAGTTTTATGTATAAAGAAGATGAGTTGAGTCCCTCCCTAAGATAGGTTCCTACAATAATTCTCTACCATTAGATTACTACCATGGTCTGATATAATACCTCTTAGAATGAGCTAATGAACGAAACTCATGTCACTTCATAGTAGGGTAAGGATAATACATGTTTTTTCATCCAACATTTCCCCACTGAGAACACTGCAACAAAACACTATTCTTAGATAACTACCCACTGCTTGAGTTACTCTTCCCACTAATACCTTCACAGTAACTATCATAGAATACATTCCTAACACCAGATGAATAAATCCCATATTTTCTAATTAAACCACACCATAAACCACTTTAGGCCAATTTCAGGGGCCCATCTATGAGGATATCAAAATTATTCATTTTTACAATACTAATATGGTGACAAACATTCTATAACGACCCATACTTTACATACATTGTTATTACATCAGAATTTAAGCATACTTATTACAACATATAGCAAAACCACGAAAGGACCGTATATTTATAGTGTCTTTAGAAACTGGGAAACATAAAAAACTGGTTCATAAAGCATCTACATTGTCTCTTATTTATTTCGTCATATCTATAGTACCTTTTGGTTTATCTTACTTAATAACCTTCTTCCTGACCTGGGGGAAAGAAAACATACAAAAGGGTGAGCTCAAATGCTCAGTAAGGGTAAACAAAACAAAAATCAATCACATCATATTCATAAGAACATAACATTTTGGAAATCTTAACCTGTAAAAGAAATCATAATTTCATAACATGGGATAAATCATGGCAGTGAAATGTAATCACAATAATCATAAATTAAAACATGAAACTTTGTGGCATACACACATAATCATAGATAATCATTTCTTATTAGTCAAGACTCATTGCCAAGACTATCTTAGTGGAAAAAGTCCATTTCTGAACCGAGTTCACTCCTCTTTTCAGTCCTGTTTCACTGAACCAGTATAACATACCGTTCCAGCCATGTCTATCTCATGAGATAGAAAATCTTTACCCAATGAATTGGAGGGAGATATAGGTCCCAACCATCTCATAATGATTCCATTCTAATGTGTGCCAAAAAATCATAAATCATACATCATTGCATAACCCATGTAATAAAAATGGGAATCTTAAACATCGTGACATCATCAAACAATTCATATAAGATAAAGGAATTCATAAAAATAATTCCATCACAACATAATCAAATCAATGTAATAATAGGGATAGAAATAGAACCCTATATTATCTTAGATGTAAAATAATTTTGATAAAACACTTGAACTCCATTCTTGAGGAAAATATCCTTTCTACTTCAAAAACATTTTCCTTTTTTAACATGTCATACAATTTTAAACTAAAAGAAGTTGTTTAAAAATAAAATTGAAAAATTATAAAGGAAACTTCTTGGAAATAATGTGTTAAAAATCTATTCATGCCGTATAAGTTAAAAAAACATTCTTCTCGTACTTTTGTCGGAAAAGTCAAAAAGTACCTCGTACGAAAAACGACAAAAGATTCTTTTAATATATTTTACTAAAAACTCACCGAAGGGTAAAATTGGATTTAAACAGTTGTATGTGGTTGGAAAAAATATTACATATTGAGGAAACATGGATGTGGATGATAAAATACACACCAGTAAATACCAAAGTATAAACAATCTCGGATAAAAATGAGATTGTGTTATTTTCCCTTACCTTAGGTCCAATTTGCTTCATATGTGTCCAAACCTCCTATATAATGATTTAAATAATGTTATTGACTTATTACAGAATCATACTTATTTTTATGATATCATATATGGTCATATTCTTATATTCTTATTAGTAATATTTCATTACTACTTGTTATTCGAATGTTTATTATTTTTTGTTTTTATGCGTGTTTGTCGAATAAATTCTTATTATTCTCTTTAGGTTATAGATACCTCATTTCCAGAATGGTATTAGTGTAATATATATCATATTAATTCATTCAATTAATTTATATAATCATTATGCAGTGAAGATCATGTAGAACGAATCACATCAGATCGTGGAGACGGTATTCCGTACGTATGCACGAGCGATGATATCGTTCCCATGATCGTGGAATTGTATTGGAGTGTATGTATACTATTTCAGAATAAATACCACTTTAAAATAATCATATATATTCATTACTTTCACCCTTATACCCATCCAAGCAAGGTGGTGGTGGAAAATAGATTACACCACGGCGTGGAGACGGTATTCCGTACGTACGCACGCGCGGTGATTTCACTTTCCGTAGGATGGATAAGAGGTGAAATAGGGTTGTTTCATATTTATAATAACATATCAGTATATAAGTGATACTGATGTTATTACCTCATAATGAAACAACTAAAGAAGAGGTAGTAGAAGAAGAATGGAACTTGAAGAAAACGGTAGAAGGTATTACCTCTTTCGCGAAGTGCCTCCTTTAAACTTTCTCTTAAGGCACTAGAGTTGGTCTTTTGATAAGAACAGTACCTATAGTAGGTTTCTAAGGAAGTGGGGAAGTGAAATGGGCAGGGTTTGGCTGATATTGAAGGCTAAAATTGGTGTGAGGAAGAGAGGGAGGAGGTGCCCTTTTATAAGGGAGGAGAGGGGCACCTTTGGAAATATAAGAAATATTAGTTTATATTAAATCCCAACCCCACATAAAAACTTCCAAAATGACTCATATACAAATATTATATGAGATAGGGTTGTAATATCATCAAACTATAAAATTTAGACATGTTAGGAATTTATTTTAAACATTATCAACTTGATTTATCCTTATTTATCAATTTAATTTTATTTGTGGTAATAATATTATAAATTTTAAATTATTATAAATAATTACATATGTGTTGTGAATTTTCCATAATTTGACACTTTATGACATTGTATACCATATAACTTTTAATTTATAATTTTTAAATATTTTTGTGATTTTAAACAATTTTATAATATGTTATTTTTATAAAATAACAATAGTGTCAATTTTGACACTATTCATTTATTTGAATTTAAATAAAATATATACAGAAAATATGTTCGAAATATAAGCTCTAATAGATTCATAAAATGTCATATGTATCTAGAAAATTAGTGTAGCACATTAAATAGTTCATATGAGACTTATTTTAATATTTTTAAAACAATTTATTTGATATTTTAATTAATAAAATAATTTCAACATCACTATTGTGTCATAATTAATGATAATTATTTAATCCCTAAAAATTCTAAATAAATTCTTATGATGTAGATAATTGTATTAGAGTTCTGGATACTATTCATGTTCGAAGTTTCATTAAGTTTATCACCAAATTAAAATTATTATACTTATAAGATTTAAGAAAGTGACATGTTGTCAAATTCTTTGGGTTTAATAATAATTAAATTATTTTCATGGACAAAAGTCCATTAAATGAATCTAATACGACCCTTAGGTGATATGGGTCTACTTTTAGACATCTAATAGGATTTTGTCAGGTGTTATGGTAATTTTATAATCTTATATTTACCCTTAATTACCCGATTTACCTTTAACTATGGTAAATAAAATTTACCGTAGTTACTATTCATAATGCCCAAAAATAAAAAGTAGTCTATTAAAATAATTTAGACCCACTGATTCTGAATATGGAATCCATTTATCAAAATTCAAAACATATAAGTTGTAGTAATTAATTTAAAATAAATCCTGTTGTTAAGAAAACGGGTTTTAGAAGTTAAAACATTGCCAAAGATTGAAATGTTTTTACCTATGAATTCAATGTGAAATTAATGCTAATGACATACATTATATTAAATGGTAAAAATATATTCTATTTATACTTTAAAACCATTCAATATTATAATTTATCCATATAAATTATCTCAATGAAAAAAGTTGTTTTTAATTAAAAATTAGCTTATTTTTACTATTCATCAAAATATGAAAGTTATCAGAAAAATATCAAAAATTTATCCAAAGTAAATTTTTATACCCTGATTCAAAATAATAATTCTATTTTGTGAAATTTAACTTATAAACAAGTCAAAAACTAGATTTAATGTGGGTACACCATCAAAAGGCGACAAAACTGTATTTTTTGAAAAATATTTCATTTATAAAAAAAACTGATTTTGCTTTTATACCTCATTCTAGAAAATTTATAAGTTGAATTAAAATGTTATAAAATTAAAAATTCAGTTAGTACTATTCATAACTCCTAGTTTTAATAATATTTTAATATCATATCATTGTTTAGTGAAACTCGGTATTGCGTACGACGCAAGCTATCTAGGAAGGCCGCGGTTGCGTGTAAAGCAAGCCAAGCTAGTGTTGTGTGCAGTGAAAGATTAATTTGATGATTTATATAACATAAAAACAAAATCTTTCTCATAAAAGTCTCGGGTGTTACATTCTACCCCCCTTAAAATGAATTTCTCCCTCGAAATTCGTCACTTTGTAACAAACAGATGAGGATACCTCTCCCTCATCATATCCTCAAGCTCCCATGTAGCTTATTCTAATTAGTGGTTCCTCCATAAAACTTTTACCAAGAGAATGGTCTTCTTTCGTAGGACTTTTTCACTACGATCCATAATCTCTATCGGCTGTTCTTCATAAGAAAGATCTTTCTCCAGCGGTACAACTTCTGAGCTGAGTACATGTGAAGGATCAGGTATGTACTTTCTCAGGAGAGATACATGGAACACATCGTGTACTTGAGAGAGATTCGGTGGAAGCGCCAATCGGTAAGCTACCTTCCCGACACGATCCATTATTTCGAAAGGACCGATATATCTAGGGTTCAACTTCCCCTTCTTTCCAAATCTCAGAACCCTCTTCCAGGGAGATATTCGTAATAACACTTTATCACCCACTTCAAACTCTAGGTCTTTTCTTAGGTTGTCGGCATAACTTTTCTGTCGACTCTAAGCTGCTCTTATGTGTTGTTGAATAGATCGGACATTTTCTACCATTTTATCAATGAGATCTGGTCCTAATAGATTTCTTTTCCCAACTTCATCCCAGCAAGTTGGAGTCCTGCATTTCTTTCCATAGAGAGCTTCATAAGGAGCCATCTGAATACTGGAGTGAAAGCTATTATTATAAGAAAATTCCACCAAAGGTGGGTGTTGATACCAACCACCTTTGAAATCCATAGAGCAAGCTCTCAACATATCTTCTAGAGTTTGAATTGTTCTCTCAGACTGACTATCTGTCTGAGGATGATAAGCAGTGCTGAAACTCAACTCTGTATCCAGAGTATGCTGAAGACTTCGCCAAAACTTCGAGGTAAATCTCGGATCCCGATCAGATATAATAGAAAGTGGTACTCCATGAAATCTTACCACTTCTTTTACATATATCCTGGCAAGCTGATCCAGAGATAAATCCTCTCTAATAGTAATTAAGTGTGCGGACTTTGTAAGACGATCAACTATGACCCAGATAGCATTATTGCCTATGGATGTTTTAGGAAGTCCTGTGACAAAGTCCATAGTGATGTTTTCCCATTTCCATTCGGGTATGGGTAATGGTTGTAACATCCCCTTAGACTTTTTTCTCTCAGCTTTAACTTGCTGACAAACCAAGCATTGAGAGACATATTCAACAACATCTCTTTTCATGCAATCCCACCAGAAGTACTCTTTCAGGTCCCTATACATATTTGTGCTTCCAGGATGAATAGAGAATGAAGAACTATGAGCCTCATCCAGCAGCTCCTTCTATAATTCGGGGATGGGAGAAACACAAACCCGATTCCTGAACTTTATTATCCCATCACAATCAAGGTTGAATTCAGGAACATTTCTCACCTTCTTTTGTAACTCTACATCTTCTTTCTGTGCCTCTTTAATCTTCACATGTATAGATGGTTGAACATTCATTTGATAAAGATATTATTTTCCCCCTTCCATTATAATTACAAGATCCATCCTTTGTAAATCCATAAATATTGGATCTTTTGTGATCCTCATCATGGATAAACTGGCATAGTCTTGTCGACTTAATGCATCTGCCACATTGTTTGCTTTCCCAGGGTGGTAATGAATTGGGCAGTCATAATCCTTAATCAGCTCCAACCATCTTCTTTGACGCATATTCAGCTCCTTTTGTGTGAAAATATACTTTAAACTTTTATGATCAGTATAAATATCACACCTTTCACCATAAAGGTAATGCCTCCAAATCTTTAATGCAAATATTACTGCAGCTAACTCCAAATCATGTGTTGGGTAATTTTTCTCATGGATTTTCAACTGTCGTGAGGCATAAGCTATCACCATATCATTTTTCATAAGAACACACCCCAGCCCCTTCTTGGATGCATCACTGTAGATTACAAACCTTTCTCCACTACAAGGCAGTGTGAGCATAGGTGCACTGGATAACCTTCTTTTCAACTCCTTGAAATTCTCTTCACATTCCTCCATCCAAACAAACTTAACTCCTTTCCGAGTCAACCTGGTGAGTGGATTAGATAATCGTGAAAAATATTTCACAAAACATCGATAATATCCATCCAAACCAAGAAAACTTCGGATCTCAGTTACTGTTGTTGGTCTTGAACATCTTTCAATAACCTCTGTTTTTGCTGGATCCATAGATATCCCCTCTTTTGAGATTATGTGACCCAAAAATGAAACTTTTTGAAGCCAAAATTCACACTTGGTAAATTTGGCATAAAGCTTATCCTTTATCAGGGTCTTCAATATAATTTTCATGTGATCTTCATGTTCTTCCTTGCTCTTTGAATAGACAAGAATATCGTCTATAAAGAATACCACAAATTGATCAAGGTAGTCTCTAAAGATTCTATTCATCAGATCCATGAAGATAGCAGGGGCATTAGTAAGACCAAATGGCATCACTATAAATTCATAGTGTCCATACCTTGTACGGAAATCCATCTTTGGTATATCCTCCCTTTTGACCCTTAATTGATGATACCCTAAACGAAGACCAATCTTGGAAAAGTACTGAGCTCCGCGTAGTTGGTCAAATAAGTCATCAATGTGTGGGAGATGATATTTGTTCTTGATAGTGAGCTTGTTAAGTTCTCGATAATCAATGCAGAGTCTCATTGATCCATCTTTCTTCTTAACAAATAGAACAGGTGCTCCCCAAGGTGACGCACTAGGGCGTATGAATCCCTTATCAAGATTCTCTTGGAGTTGTTTCTTCAATTCCTACAACTCAATTGGGGCCATTCTATAAGGTGTATTTGAAATAGGCAAAGCACCCGGTACAAGTTCTATTGAAAACTCAACTTCACAATTTGGTGGAAGACCCGAAAATTCCTCCGGAAAGACATCATCAAACTCCCGTAAAATGGGAATATTCTTAATTGTGAGTTTCTCACCAACCATTTGAGATAAATAACCCTCATTTAGTGGAATCAAGACCCATAATATGGAAGAAATTTCCACTTGAAGGTTATGTTCATCCTTGCATCAATAGACGATCATAGATTGATTTGGAATATGAAATGTGACTTCCCTTATTTGGAAATTGATATGAGATCTATATAAAGAAAGCCAATCCATGCCAAGGATGACATCAAATTCCACTATAGGAAGGATCACATGATTTGTAGGAAGGACTTTCCCAGAAACTTCAATCGGGGAAGAATTATAAACTTTTGATGCGACTGTTGTGCCATTAGGTATTGTCACAGCTAACTCAACATCTAATTGTTGAGGTAATATGGTGATACCCTTAGAAAAATCTTCAGAAATAAAAGAGTGGGTGGATCCAGAATCAAATAAAACATTTTCTACTTTTGAGTGGATGGTAAGTGTACCTTTCACCACATTATTATCGTACTCCACATCACTGATAGAAATTTGCTTGTGACTTTCCTTTGTCTTTAGCCTTAATATTTTGTTGATGTAGATCATCATCAACAAACCTTGGATTAGGGCATTTGTTGGCATAATGCCCCATCTCCTTGCACTTGAAACATTGAAGTGTAGTAGGTTCATTCTGTGTGTCCCTTCCTTTGTTTGCATCATTAGACATCTTCTTCCCATCATTATGGCATTCAAATGCCCGATGACCTTCCATTCCAAATTTGAAACATTTACTTGTCCCTTTAAGACAAATCCCTCCATGTTTCTTTCCACACTTTGAGCATAAGGGAAAGATCATCTTCTTTTCAGTGTGCTCTTTAGATTTTCCTTTGAATTCCATTTTTATCTTCTTATCAAACCCATATGACTGATGGGTTACTCCAATCTCGATCTCGACTTTAAGAGCACATCAAACGATTTCCTCGTAGCTATTGAAGTCCCTTATGGATAATTCCCTTCGAAGACTTGGTTTTAAGCCACTAAAGAATCGATCGATCTTACTCTCAGGTTGGATAATAATACCAGAAGTGTACCTTGCAAGTCTTGTAAAATTTGCTTCATAGGTACCAACAGATTCATCATCCTTTTGCTTCAGTTCAAGAAACTCTTTCTCCATCTTTGTTCGGAGAATACGAGGGAAGTACTTATTGAAAAATAAGTTCTTGAACTCGTCCCATTCCATGGACTCAATTTCATCCCTTTGCCTCGTATTATTAATAAGATTCCACCACTGATCAGCATCTCCTTCCAAACGATACACTACTAGGATGACTTTATCATGTTCAGAACATTGAAGAACTGAAAATATCTTTTCAGTAGTACTAATCCATTGTTCAGCAACAAATGGATCAATAGACCCGCTGAAAGACGGTGGACGCTGCCTCATGAAGGATTCAACAGAATGTTGCTCCTTCCTTTGCTCGTTTGGAAGTACTGCATGATTCATAGCTTGAGAAAGTTGTGTGAGCATGGCTACAAGATTTTGCATTCCATTTCCCATAACATTTGGTTTCTCAGGGGGACAATCATTGCATTGCCCGTCACATTCCGCATTAACACGGTTCCTTCGGGTTCCATCCATTGACTAAAACTAAGAAGAATAGTGTGAGAAACACTAATTATAATAGGAAAACCACAGAATCAAGAATAAAATTTCACACTTAAGGTCTTATCCTAGGTTATTCATGGTCATTTCTAAAACCCTAAGATTGTGTTCTATGCTTAGACATATCCTTAGGATTCTTACTAAGGCTTTCAAATCCTAGTTTCCAAAGGTGGACTATACCTTTCCTCTGATACCAACTATAACGACCCATACTTTACATACATTGTTATTACATCAGAATTGAAGCATACTTATTACAACATATAACAAAACCACGAAAGGACCATATAGGTATAGTGTCTTTAGAAACTGGGAAACATAAACAACTGGTTCATAAAGCATCTACATTGTCTCCCATTTATTTCATCATATCTATAGTCCCTTTTGGCATATCTTACTTAATAACCTTCTTCCTGACCCGGGGGAAAGAAAACATACAAAATGGTGAGCTCAAATGCTCATTAAGGGTAAACAAAACAAAAATAAATCACATCATATTCATAAGAACATAACATTTTGGAAATCTTAACCTGCAAAAGAAATCATAATTTCATAACATGGGATAAATAATGGTAGTGAAATGTAATCACAAGAATCATAACTTAAAACATGAAACTTTGTGGCATACACACATAATCATAGAGAATCATTTCTTATTAGTCAAGACTCATTTCCAAGACTATCTTAGTGGACAAAGTCCATTTCTGAACTGAGTTCACTTCTCACTCGTTTCAGTCCTGTTTCACTAAACCAGTATAACCTACCGTTCCATCCATGTCTATCTCATGAGATATAAAATCATTACCCAATGAATTGGAGGGAGATATAGGTCCCACCCATATCATAATGATTCCATTCTTATGTGTGCCACAAAATCATAAATCATACATCATTGCATAACCCATGTAATAAAAATGGGAATCTTAAACATCGTGACATCATAAAACAATTCATATAAGACAAAGGAATTCATAAAAATAATTCCATCACAACATAATCAAATCAATGTAATAATAGGGATAGAAACAAAACCCTATATTATCTTAGATGGAAAATAATTTTGATAAAATACTTGAACTCCATTCTTGAGGAAAATATCCTTTCTACTTCAAAAACATTTTCCTTTTTTAACATGTCATACAATTTTAAACTAAAAGAAGTTGTTTAAAAATAAACTTGAAAACTTGTAAAGGAAGCTTCTTGGAAATAATTTTTTTAAAATCCATTCATTCCGTATAAGTTTAAAAAAACATTCTTCTCGTACTTTTGTCAGAAAAGTCAAAAAGTACCTCGTACGAAAAATGACAAAAGATTCCTTTAATATCTTTTACTAAAAACTCACCGAAGGGTAAAATTGGATTTAAACAGTTGTAGGTGGATGGAAAAAATATTTCATATTGAGGAAACATGGATGTGGATGATAAAATACACCCCAGTAAATACCAAAGTATAAACAATCTCGGATAAAAATGAGATTGTGTTATTTTCCCTTAGCTTAGGTCCAATTTTCTTCGTATGTGTCCGAACCTCCTGTATAATGATTGAAATAATGTTATTGACTTATTCCAGAATCATACTTATTTTTATGATATCATATATGGTCATATTCTTAGCTTCTTATTAGTAATATTTCATTACTACTTGTTATTTGAGTGTTTGATACCTTTTGTTTTTTGCGTGTTTGTCGAATAAATTCATATTCTTCTCTTTAGGTTATAGATACCTCATTTTCAGAATGGTATTAGTGTAATATATATCATATTCATTCATTCAATTCATTTATATAATCATTATTCAATGAAGATCATGTAGAACGAATCATATCACATCGTGGAGACGGTATTCCATACGTACACACGAGCGACGATATCGTTCCCATGATCGTGGAATTGTATTGGAGTGTATGTATACTATTTTAGAATCAATAAAACTTTAAAATAATCATATATATTCATTAATTTCACCCTTATACCCATCCAAGTAAGGTGGTGGTGGAAAATAGATTACACCACGGCGTGGAGACGGTATTCCGTACGTACGCACACGCGGTGATTTCGCTTTCCGTAGGATGGATAAGAGGTGAAATAGGGTTGTTTCATATTTATAATAACATATAAGTATATAAGTGATACTGATGTTATTACCTCATAATGAAACAACTAAAGAAGAGTTAGTAGAAGAAGAATGGATCTTGAAGAAAATGGTAGAAGGTTTTACCTCTTTCTCGAAGTGCCTCCTTTAAACTTTCTCTTAAGGCACTAGAGTTGTTCTTTTGATAATACCAGAACCTCTAGTAGGTTTCTAAGGAAGTGGGGAAGTGAAATGGGTAGGGTTTTTCCAAGCTTGACGGCTCAAATTGGTGTGAGGAAGAGAGAGAGGAGGTTCCCTTTTATAAGGGAGGAGAGGGGCACCTTTGGAAATATAAGAAATATTAGTTTATATTAAATCCCAACCCCACTTAAAAACTTCCAAAATGACTCATATCCAAATATTAGATGATATAGGGTTGTAATATCATCAACCAATAAAATTTAGACATGTTAGGAATTTATTTTAAACATTATCAACTTGATTTATCCTTATTTATCAATTTAATTTTATTTGTGGTAATATTATTCTAAATTTTAAATTATTATAAATAATTACATATGTGTTGCGAATTTTACATAATTTGAAAATTTATGACATTTTAGACCATATAAATTTAAATTTATAATTTTTAAATATTTTTGTGATTTTTAAACAATTTTATAATATGTTATTATTATAAAATAACAATAGTGTCAATTTTGACACTATTCATTTATTTGAATTTAAATAAAATATATACATAAGATATGTTCAAAATAAAAGCTTTAATATATTCAGAAAATTTCATATGTATCTAGAAAATTAGTGTAGCACATTAAATAGTTCATATAAGATTTATTTTAATTTTTTAAAACAATTTATTTGATATTTTAATTAAAAAAATAATTCAACATCACTATTGTGTCATATTTAATGATAATTATTTAATCCCTAAAAATTCTAAATAAATTCCTATGATGTATATAATTTTATTAGATTTCTGGAGACTATTCATGTTCGAAGTTCCATTATGTTTATCACCAAATAAAATTATTATACTTATAAGATTTAAGAAAGTGACATATTGTCACATTCTTTGGTTTTAATAATAATTAAATTATTTTCATGGAAGAAAGTCCACTAAATGAATCTAATACAACCCTTAGGTGATATGGGTCGACCTTTAGTCATCCAATTGGATTTTTTCAGGTGTTAGGGTAATTTTATAATCTTATATTTACCCTTAATTACCCAATTTACCTTTAACTATGGTAAATAAAATTTACCGTAGTTACTATTCATAATGCCAAAAAATAAAAAGTAGTCTATTAACATAATTTGTACCCACTGATTCTTAATATGGAATCCATTTTTTAAAATTCAAAACATATAAGTTGCAGTAATTAATTTAAAATAAATCCCGTTGTTAAGAAAATAGGTTTTAGAAGATAAAACATTGCCAAAGATTGAAATGTTTTTACCAATGAATTCAATGTGAAATTAATTCTAATGACATACATTATATTAAATGGTAAAAATATATTCTATTTATACTTTAAAACCATTCAATATTATAATTTATCTATATAAATTATCTCAATGAAAAAAGTTGTTTTTAATTAAAAATTAGCGTATTTTTACTATTCATCAAAATATGAAAGTTATCAGAAAAATATCAAAAATTTATCGAAAGTAAATTTTTATACCCTAATTAAAAATAATAATTCTATTTTGTCAAATTGAACTTATACACATGTCAAAAATTAGATTTAATGTTGGTGTTCCATCAAAAGGTGACAAAACTGTATTTTTTGAAAAATATTTCTTTTATAAAAAAAACTGATTTTGCTTTTATACCTCATTCTAGAAAATGTACAAGTTGAATTAAAATGTTATAAAATTCAAAATTCAGTTAGTACTATTCATAACGGCTAGTTTTAATAATATTTTAATAGCATATCATTGTTTAGTGAAACTCGGTATTGCGTACGATGCAAGCTATCGAGGAAGGCCGCGGTTGTGTGTAAAGAAAGCCAAGCTAGTGTTGTGTGTAGTGAAAGATTCCTTTGATGATTTATATAACATAAAAACAAAATATTTCTCATAAAAGTCTCGGGTGTTACACATTCAGTTGTGACTTGTACTCATATGAAATCCCATCCTAAAAATTCTCCACCCTGATTACCTCATCAAATGTAAAGGATGAAGTAAATTGATGTTGATCTTTGAAACATAATTTTTTTCTATCACTAACACACCCACCTCTTTAAATTTCATATACTCATGATCATTTTCATCCCTCAATTTTTATTGAGATAAGTGGATCATAAACATCCCATAAAAAAAATTTCATAAATAAATCCTCTTACTTAACATATTTCTTTTAGATTTCCCAATAATTATTGGTTGTTAGACAAATTATATAAGTAGAAAATGTTACTCCCATATCAGTAATTAAATCAATATTCTTGATTACCATTTGGACTAACTCATTTAAGAATAAATCTTCTAAGGTTTCTCCTTCCACACTAAATATAGGTGGATGCCACAGCTGGAACTCTCTCATCAGAAAAAATCATAGCTGTGGTGTGAATATTCTTCCTCATCATGGATTTTAGGACCATGAAGAATAAAGTGAAAAGATGTTCTTTAATCAGATTATATGATAATGTAGGATGTTTTGGCTCAATGTTTTTTTGGATTATTATAATTAGCAATCTATTAATGCTCAACTCAAGATAAGATAGTGGTATTTTCTCTAAAATACCAATGAACTCCTTAGAACATAATAACTCCAAAATATCAACCTCAAAAAGTGATAAAAATAGATAACCATTAACATTAAGTTCCCCTATACATGGATAAACATGTGAATTGGCATAATATAAATTTATTTATTTGCTTCATTTATTAAATAAAAAAAATATTTAATTTAAAAGCTGATATTGGGAACCCTGTCACATGTGGTAAATATGTCCCTAACATAAAGAATTCATGAAAAAATATATCCCAGATTTTCTATTAGGATACCTTCTTACTCATCTCATGTACTACTGGTCCATGAAATATCAAAAATAATAATATCACCCAACTAATGAATCTATAAAGGTTAAATTACATCAAACCTGTAACAAGACAACAAGAAGAACAGAAATATCTCCCCTGGGAACTTAGATTTTCCATCATACATTGGTTAAATACTCCCATACACACCCTCATTACCAAGTTATAACACATCATAGTCTCGTTTTCACCTTTCTAATAGGTCAAGAAAAAAAAAATAAAGACTTTCTATGATACCAGATTGTAACATTCCCAACTAGGTGCTGCATTAGGTAATCGAGCCAAGTTGTAAATGTGACCTTTGAAATGCCTCATCACATTCCAAAGGCTACTGGCTAGAAGCAAGGGTGTTTGAAATATAGTGGGGACACTATACCCAATGTAAAGTAAAATTACAAAGGAAAAATAATAATAAAGTAAAAAAATATAGGAAAAACCTTAATGAAAAAACATGTATCTTTAAATAAACAAGGAACATCAACAAAAACATAGTAATAATGGAATATTATAGTGAAAAAATGAAATGAACATAAATAGTGTATTGAATGTAAAAAAATAAATCACTAAGTAGGGTCAAATAAAGACTCCAAGATCTTGGTCCCAAACCCCATGTTGGTCTCATCTCTATTATCCCACCCATGTAGTAAGAAACTATAAAAAATGGTCCCCTTTATTGCACCGTGATATTTTATGAAATATATATTTTTTCAAATAAATTTAACTTCTTTTATATCATGTGTTACATGCAACACCATGTTTTAGGGAATCACAGTATAATATTAATATTAATATTTTAAACAAGACTATTAAAACCAAGTTGATAAACTTAGTAGTACAAAAAGTAATATCCATGTATTAAATAATAAGTATAATATTTCTATATAAAGAAACCATATTTTTAAAAAATACATAATTTTTATGTAAAATAATTATACGTTTGAAAAGTATTATTTTCTAGGAAAATATTTTAATTGTTTTTCTTAAAAAAATAAAAAAAGTAAATTTTGAATCTCTTAGAAGTTTAATTTGAAAAAATAAATCCACTTTTAAAATATACATGTAAATATTATCTTTGAGTGAAGTGTTAATAATATTTTTTGGAAAGATTATTTTTTTACGAATAGTACAAAATACTAATTTTTTTTAAAAACTACCTTTTAATTTATGGAGTTTAAAATATCCATTTTATTTTAGGAAGGTTTTATATATAACATTTTTTAGATTATAAATTCATAAATCCAATTTACATCACTAAAATCAATTTAATATTGAATTCCAAAACTAAACCAATATATACTTATGAAAGTTTCCTCCATGGAAAACAAATTTCTCTTCACATCTACTAGATTAATTTTAAAATAATTCCAATTCTTTAATAGCAATTTGGAATAATGGATTACATATTTGGAATAAACATAAATAATATTATATAATAATTTCAAATTAATTATTTATAAGACCCTGATATTTTTTAAAATATTTTTTTTTCAGATAAATTTAATCTTTTGATATTTTGTGTCACAAACAAAATTGTGTTTATCTTGGATTACACATAACATATAATTTTAAAAAAATTACATAGTATTAAAATATTATTATTTAATATGATTATTAGCACCTAACTATTGGAATGTTGGGTGTGAATATAAAAAACTAAATTATGAAAGTATATGGTCTAAACATGTATATAAAAGGAATCATAAGGTTACCAATGAATTAGAAATAAATATAAAAACTATTTAAAATAAAGGTTTTTTTTAAAACCCATTTTTATGCACAGAAACCGATTTTACCTCAATAAATTAATCAAATGACCTTTTTTGAATGATTTTAATGATATTTATATATATTATATATTGAATAAAAAATTTAACAGTCATCTAATGAATTTTCTAGATAAGCGGTATGAATTAATCCAATTTTTAACTTATTAAATGTATTTTTTTAATATTTTTTTCACTTTTTCACAATAATTTTAATAATATTTTTTTTGAAAATTTTAATAAAATTATTTAAAAAATATTTTTCATTTATTAAATAATCCTTAGAAAAATATCATGGGATGAATTTTTTGGAATTTTTTGAAAATATTATTATTTAAATATGGTTTTAAAAGTAACATAATTTCAATTATATATATATATATATATCCAATTTCTATTATTAGAATCAATTTCATATTGTTTTTTGATATAAACACTTTTTAAATTTATGTAAAGATTCTGTTTGGAAAACAACTTTTTCCCCGTGTATGTAGAATTTATTTTAAATAAAATTTTGAACTTATACAAATATAACATAAAAAATTATATTCCATATTTGGAATCAGTATATTTAATATTTTATAATAATGAAATGTTTATTTTTTGACCAATATCAATTTTAAAATCCATAAAAATTAGTTACCACATTTAAGTTGAAAATTGGTTATCTAGTGGTTAAACTAAAACCATATAGGGTAAAATGACATAAAAACATGTGAGAAAGCCATTTTATTCTCATAGATTGACTTTATAACCTATTAGGTTCATTAAAGACCCATTTTAGAGCCTTTTAGAATGTTAAAAACATGGGTACATCTTTTTTTTTTTTAAATTTTACATGTGTTCCACTAACCATGATTATAAAAGGCCACCTTATCTCCTTTCCACTTCACAATCCAAAAACCATTGGTTAAGTCAATACCTACCTAAGTAACTTCTTTAATTACCTTCACTCTTCCTAGAAACATTAAAATTGTTATAAATTAAACCTCGGAAGGATTTTTATGCAAATCAAAACATGCTGCCCGAAAAAGAGGTAACGCCCTAAATGAGGCATTTTATTTTACTTCTTCCTCCAACACCTTAAATTTTTATTAAATAATGATGATTAAATAATATAAATAACTTAAATCTGATGATATTTTAATGTAAAGGTAATTACTTTCTACCATATCTACTTCCATCAAATGAGATACAAATTCATCATTCATGTGTATGATGGACTACTGACTCACAAACTGATGTTATCCATTTTCCATCACCACATCACATGGATTAATATGATAATAGGTATAATTTTAATATATAATATTTATGATATTATTATATCATAGATATTATAATACCACATACACTTTATTACCTCCCTATCCATTATAAAATAGTAGCATCGCTTGTGTGTATGCCAGACTACCGACTCGAGAATCGATGTGATGTGTTTTTAATTTATATTTTACATGGTTAGTAATAAGTCTAGATTAAATGAATTTATATTATATTTATAACATAATTATACTTTTATATTTATTATATTCCATACAAATTGCTACTTTCCATCATTTGGGGAAACAATAACATCCTCCGTGTGTATGGGGGACTGCCCCATCACGAAGAGATGTAATTAGTTTTTTTAACTCATGATTTTTATGGAATGTAATAAGGATAAATTTAATTAATATATGATATATTTATGTAATAAAAACGATTATTTAAATTTAATTCAATATTTAACTTTATTTCGTTTCATCCTTCTATAATATAGAAACATCGTCCATGCTTACGTACAAACTACCATCTCCTTGAATGGTGTATTTCATTTACTATCTCTAACTATTAAAGATTAATATATATATATATATAATGAATATATATATTATTATATCATGGTAATTTTTTTAATATGGTGTAACCATGATCATAATCTTTTTAATGAAATTAAAAATGAAAACATACATTAAAAACAAAGCAATTATTAAATAAAATGTGATTAAAACAAGGAATTATTAAAAATATGTAATAAAATATCATAAGTAATTAGTATATGTTATGATATATATAAATATATGGTTATTTAATATATTCATAATAAATATATATTAATTCTACATGATGTTCAAACATGTATGTGAGAAGCTGAGACTTATGGTAATGGATTTCTATTTCTCTTTTTTTACTTCACTGAGGCACATTCAAAACTCAACAAATATTTATTTTATGTGGTGTTTAGACTAAAAATTTATGTGTTTTATTGTTATATATATAATATTATTTGTATTTACATTTCCATTTTTTGATACTACTTTCATAGGGTATATATTTTGAAAATATTCCGAAGTGGTAAGGGTTTTTTCTCTCAAATTGCCTTATTTTGGACATAAGGTATGATATGAACCTATCTTTTTCAAGGTAGTGTATATACTACCATTTAAAAATGTTATATCATTAATCACATTATTTTCATGAAATTCATTGTTTCATTTGATGCTAATATTTATTTGGTCCTATGATTCAAAAGATACCAAATTGGTAAAGGTTTGATGTTACAATGTCATTGTTTATCAGTATTATTTATCATTATGATTTAGATGATGGAATATTTTTATATAATTCTCATGAAATTAATGTACTTTATTCTCCTCTAGATATTTATGTATAATTCATGATTTCACTTTATTTACCTCTATAAATGTACTCAAGAGTTCAAAATAAAATTATATAAAAAATACTCTTTATTTTTTATTCAGTCAAAAATACTTTTTCTCGAAAAATCATGTTTTATAAAAATGTTTTTTAAAATCTAAAAATGATTTATTAAAGCCATTATACCCATTTTTTTATTTCAATAATATTTTTTCAAAATAATCTTCATTTTACTTTCCAAAATATTCATATTCTTCTTTTATAAATAATGTGAATGGGATTTATTCATGAACATGTATGAAATGAATGGGATATACAACATCATGAACAATACTTTATTTGATTCCTCCTTTATAATTATAATGGTTATTTTCAAAGATAAATATTTTAAAAATAATATGTTTAAAAAAAATTCAAAGTGGAATGTATATTTTCCTCAGGAAATGTTTTAAAAGATATTTTAATATCCCTTTATAAGTTTGAAAGTTATTTTCTAGGAGAAGGATTTTAAAAATGTTTTGTTTTCTTAAAAGTGTTTTTTCAAAGTGGAATGACTATTTTCATCACGAAATGTTCCATGTAATCTTTTAAAACCATCTTCCATCTAATTTGACATCTTTTGAAGAAGCCTATGATTTACTGGGGATATTATCCCAGAAAACCATTCTTATTCTTTCTATGAATGGTTTATATTCATGATGACATGATTTTTAGGAAATCATTTTATCTTCTATAGTCAATACAATGATAAAATTATTATAAAACCCGCTTCTCTTTCCAGGGGTCGTGATATTTCAAAATGATGAAATTTTTATAAATTTTTTTTCCATAGGTTATTTTATAATGAAATTTTTATGAAATCCATTTCAATTCAGGGGTTTTGATATAATGAATGTTTTAGGATCATATAGAACAAATATGTATAATTTTAATTATATCATAGTGGTTATATTTTAACCAAGGACGGTGTTTATATTGTAACTAATATGGGTGGTACCTATATCCCCCTTCAATGAATTAGGTAAATATTAATATCTCATGAGATAAACAAGACATGAATGGGGAGTGAAGCTATTTTAGTAAGGGACTATGTCCACTATTATAGTAATTGGAGTGAACCTTTAAAACAAAAATTTATTTATGTAGTGAATCCATTCATCTATAATAGTCTTAAAAATGTTTCTTCAAATAATATGGAAATTATTTTCTTTAATTATTAGTATTACACAATCCTATGTCTTATGATAGTTTAATACAATCATGAAACATGTTATTTCAACCCATTATAATTCATGTGTTATGAACTGTCATGCTTTATGACATGAATCACATTTATGATCTATCATATGTAGAATATAATTATTAAATGTTATTATCAAGTTCTTTTACCCATATTCTCATTTTATATTGATATCTATCTTGTTTACCATTACTAATCATCTCATCTCACCCTTTCTTATGTATCCTTTCTCTAGGTTATGTTCAAAGGTTTTAAGTATGTTATGTCTATGAATAGTACTAAATAAGTAAATTGTGTACCTTGCTTCCAAAGGCTGTAATCCATTATGATCCTTAGGAATGTGTTTGTTTAATATAATTAAAAATCTTCTAAAATATTAAATATCTATGTATATAAAACCGGATTCAATACAATTTGAATCAAATGAAATGTTTAGTTATCCATTGGGAAATACGATTAGAAAAATATTATTATAACCCTAGAGATATTTATAAGGATATTTCAAGCAATATGTATATGGATATTTCTATTTATGATTCAACATATAGAAAAATATTGAGAAATTTTGGTAAAGCATAGAGCGAGTGGTTTCTAAGAAATTACATCCATATATGGACACTACAAGTGGATATGGATCTAGAATAGAGTTACCAAGGGGTAATAAATCTGAAAAGGGTGTATTGAGCTGGACTCGATCATCACCCGATCTATAAAAATGCCTCTTTCTACACACATAGTTTGACAATCCTAAGGGATATAATTTAGAAACTCACAAAATCATTATGAACTATCCTGAAGGATTTAAGTAATGAATATTAATGACCTAGGTTAAGCTTGAGGTATCATATATTTAAAATAATATTTCATGATTTAGAAATACTATAAGTGATTTTTCATGATTTATTGGTTTCCCACTATGAATATTGTTACTCAAACTTGGAATTTTGGTTTTATTCAATAGAGGGAACTATAAAGAACATGATTAGAACTGAATGTGATAGAAAATGTGTTGATGAGAAAAAAAGGGTATGATGACTGGGGTGAAATATATTGTGATTATTCCTAATTGGTTATCACAATATATGATTGGAAACTTTCATCTTAACCAACTCTCAAACTCAAAAAAAAGAGAAGGATATAGTTCATTGAGAGTTAAAGTGGGGGAGTTAGTATATAAATAATGATTCTATTTTATATATGTTTTGAATGTGGAAATAATCATTGTATGTAATTTTTCAAAGGAGAGAGAAGATGGTTCTTGTGTGGAGAATAAGGGTACAGACTACGTAATTTCCAATGAAAATAAAAAATTTCAATTAACTTGAGTTATGAAAATTATGTTTTTTCTATGGGATCATAAATTATTAAATGTTGTAAATGTCGAATGTATAACAATTATATGAATCAATGTTCTATGGGGAAGCTCAAGAATAGGATAATCCTGGTGATATAAGTAAGCCTTATGTTGTTGATCATAAAGAGACTATAAGTGACATATGAATGTTTGTTGGTAGTAATGAAAAATATTATAGATCATAGTTAATGGTTTAAGAATGAAGTAGAATGATTTTATTGTTTATGTTTTGGATTTCAAGAATAATAAAATATATAGTGATTGTTCTGTATAATTTTTTATTTGAGTATTTTCATGAATATATAGAATGTTATATATGACCTAGAAATGTGATTTAATAGCAAGGTGATATTTTATGGAAAACATGTGATTAAGGGAAGATAGTCCTTAATATGTTACTGATTTTATGATAATGATGTTGGGATTTAAAGATGATGGATATCAATAAAATAAATTTAATTGTATTGATTACCATGGAAATTATTAGCGATTCTAGGAAAAGTTGTTTCATATTATCATTTATAGAGTTAATAATTTTTTTAGATATATGTAATATATTAATTATTATATGATTTTATAAGGAAATAATAAATATATAAAATTATGTACGTTTTCATTATCGTATTATTGTAATTCTAGATATTACCACATTTAAACAGAATATATGATCAATGTATTCAAATACTTGCTTTGTCACATTAAGATATACTTTATGATATTTAGGGTATTAATGTTCTGTTGATTTAGAAAAATTTAGTGGCGATAGTATAAAATATTGAATTTTGGAATGTTTATATGTTTAACCATTTATTGAATGGTTTAAGTTGAACTTTGGTTGATTTTTTATAGATTAATGTATTATTTCACCATATTAATATTTACGTATAATGTGTGCTAACCATTTTTTTATAATAACTAGAGATATATTGAATGAATTATCATAATTTTATGGATCATATTATCTATTAGTGCTTAATACATGAAAAAATATTCATCTCAAAGAGTAAGAGAAGAAGTGGAAATTTATTAAGGCACAACCAATGGCTGAGAATGTTCTTATGAAATGGAATTGAATCGTGCATGTATATATTTTAAATAAAATTCCCCAATATTAAGAAAATGATATTTAAAATAAAATTATGCCCTATTATCATCATTTCTGATGATATGAATGAATTTTCACACATTGTTTCTATGGTTTTGTATTTGTTGATTTACAAAAGGTAATTAAATTTATTATGGTCAATGATCTCTATCACTCTACATAATTATTCGGAAATCAGTCTTTTTCATCCAGGTTCAAATATTCACATCCCTCCCATGTAATCCTATTTATAATCCTACTATGTTTTATTTTATATTACATCCAAACATACCTTTCCGTCCTTTTAAAAAGAAGTTCTATTAACAATTTATATGATGTGGGTTTCCTGTAAAGGGATTTTAAAATTTTAAACCCTTGTTTTCTCAGCACAAGTTCAAATTTTGAGAAAATAATTTATTTAATGGGTTTATTATATAACACCTTGATATTTTGTGAAATATATTTTTCAAATAAATTTAATCTTATTGATATTTTTGTTATATAAAACACTTATTTTGTCTTGATTTACACACAACATCGATTTTAAGGGAAACTTTATATATAATTAAAATATTATTATTCAATTGGATAGTTGTCACTTATCTGTTGGATCATAATGTATGAATATGATTAAATAAATTGGTAAAATATATGTTCTACACATCAATAAAAAATTAATTCTTTATTAACTAATTAATTATAAAAGAAAATAAAAACTATTTGAAAATAAAGGTAATCTTTTTCCGATATTCTTTTATTAAAAAAATAGTTTTTTACCTTAAATAATTACAAAAATCAGTTTTGGGGAATTATTTTAAGAAAGTACATTTATTTTATATTAGATTAAATGTATATATTTCAACTTATGTATTTTTTTTAGAATAAATATAAAATAATTGAATTTTTCACATAAAAACTATATTTTTTTTTAAAAAAAAATTTATCACCTTTTTCAAAGTTATATTAAAAATAGTTTATGAAAATTAAATAAAATTTATTTGAAAAAATAAATTCATTTTTTTTAAATAATAATTTCATAAATATAATGGGTTTAAATTTTTAATTTTTTTAAAAAATATCAATTTTTTAGTGAATTCTAATAAATACCAATTTTTATTAAAAAAATATCATTTTACTAATATCAATTATAAGATATATAATATTTTAACATGGTTTTAAATGTTAAATTAGTTAAATTATATATATATTAATCCAATTTATTTCATTTGAATAAATTACATATTGAATATTTATATAAAAACTCTCAAAATTTTGAAATATTTATATTTGGAAAACTGCGTTTTGTTGCTTATGGAAGACTAATTTTAAATTACATTTGGCCAAATATGTGAATGGAATTTTTAAAAATGGAATCTATATTTTTAATCATCATAATGAATATTCTCAAAGAACTTAATTTTTTCCATACACCATCCTAAAATTATTATTTTAGTCATAAATACATCTTATAAATGATTTTGGTGAAAAGAAAAAGTAGTTGTTTGTTGTTGTAGAAATGTCCCTAACTGATATTTTTATGGGCATGACCCTCAAAAATATAAACTTATATCAAATGGGATATGAAATTATTTTGCAAGTGTATTGCAGACTACCGCCTCATGAATCAGTGTTATTCAATTACTATAATCACATATCATATTAGGATATATTGATATATTTAATGTCTTTATATTATATTTATGATATTTTTATACCTATGAAATTATATTATGACATCTAATTTTTTACCTCCAAACCCATTAGAAAATAACAATTTCACTCATGTGTACAAAGGATTGCCGCTTTACTAGCTAATTTGATGTGTTTTTCATTTATGTTTTAATTTTTTGGTAATAAGGTTATATTAAAGGAATATATATGATAATTTTAAAATAATTATACTTATATAATTATTACATCACATATACCTTCTGAATTTCTTTTCCATGGAGGATATGATAATGTCGTTCATGTGTAAAACTGTCTACCGCCTCTTGAAGAAATTCGATACATTTTTTACTAACGCTTTGAATATAAGGTAATAATAGTAAATTTAATTAATATATAAGATGTATATGACATATAAATTTTTATGTAAAGTTAATATATTATTTACCTTTATTTCATTTCATCAGTTGAGAAATGGAAATAACATCCATGTCTAAGTATGACCTACCATCTCCAAGAACAATGTATTTCATTTTATTTCTCTAAATTTTATGAACTAATGTAAATATATATATAATGAATATATATGATATTTATATCATGGTTAAAATTCTGGATATTATGGAACCACGATCAATGTGATATAACCAGAAATAAAAAATCAAAACATACATGAAAAAATCATTTATTACACGAAATGCGATTTTAACAAGGAATTATTAACAAATAGTTAATAAAAGGTCTTATGTAAATTATTTATTATATGATATATATAATTATACTTTTATAATATACGTATAATAAAAATATATTTTTTATATAGGTTATTCGAATGTGTATAAAGGACGTTGAGACTTAAGGTATGGGATTTCTGTCTCACTTTTTACTTATATGAGACACGTGTCATATTCACCACATATTTATTTTATGTGGTGTGTACACTTACAATTAATATGTTTTATAATTTTTCACATGAAAATAATTTTGATTTACATATATATTTTGGGATCTCAATTTCAATGGGTTTACATTTCCATAGTTACAAAACCGGTATAGTATTTTTGTATCAACTTACCTTCTTTGGGACATAAGTTATTTTATAGACATATATTCTACTATAATATTTATGTAATTCCCCTATGACATGTCATATCTGGAGTATAATTTTCATGAAATTGAATGTTTTATTTGATGTTATTATTTAATAAATATTAAAATTCATAATATACAGAAGTGGTAATTGGTTGATGTTACAGTCACATTGTTTATTGGGATTGTTTATGATTATACCTTGGAGATGAAATCTTATGATATATTCTTCAATAACTAAAAAAAATTTCTTATCATATTTTTATTTCTAGGGATTAATATTTTTCACTTAATTTTCACATATTTATTTAATCAAGAAGTCAAAATAACCTTTTTAAGAGGAAATATTTTTATTTCTTTATTCTTTCAAGAATCCATTTAATCTATAAATCATGTTCTCAAAAAATGTTTTAAATTTTTTAATGTTATCTAAATGATTTGTTAATGTCAATTTTAACCATGATTTAAATTTCTACAAAAAATTTGTCAAATAATCATCTTATCATTTTCAATTTTTTTTTTATTTTTCTTCTATAAAAAATGTGAATAAAATATTTTCTTTATCATGTATGACAAGAAAATTATTTCCACCATCATGACCATTATTTTCTTTGAGCATTAATTTATATGTTAAAAAATTTATTTTTAAATAAAATTATTTTCAAAATGTTTTTTTAATTCTTTTTAAATAAAAGTATATTTTTCCCAATAAAATTTTTAAATGATCCTTAAATATTACTTTATATCGTTCCAAATTTATTTTCAAATAAATCGATTCAATTTTATTTTTAATTCTAAATTTTTTTAAATTGAAAATACTATTTTCCTTCTGAAATGTTCCATACAATATTTAAAAATCATTCTCTATCTTATATTACATCATATGATGCAACTTATTCATTAATGAGGATTTTATCAAAGTACACCATTATAATTATTTCTTTGAATATTTTATGTTTATGATGACAAGATGTTTATGAAACCCATTTCTATTCCATGGGATATACCATTATAAAATACATAGGAAGCCAACTTCTTTTTCTATTGGTTAATATATAATCAAATGATGATATGAGTATGAAACCTATTACATTTCTACAGGTACTGTTATATTGAAATGTTTATGTAACCCATATCTTTTCGTGGATTCTGATATGATGAATGTTTTATGATCATGTGATGCATATATGTATGAATTTCATTATGTTATTATGGTTATGTAACCGAGATATGGGGGGCCTGTATCTCCCTAAAAATTATTGTGTAATGATTGAAATATCATGAAATAAATAAGGATGCAAAGGGGAGTGGTCCTAGTATTGTAAGGGACTCTATCCACTACGATAGTCTTGGGAGTGAACCTTTAATACTAAAATGGCTTTGGGTGTGAACCCATTAAAATATGACAGTATTTTAAGTGAGCCTTGAACTACTAAGTAATTAATTTTATATTCTTATATGTATACCAAGAATCTATATATTATGCCAATTTTATGCTCTCATGACTCATGTTTCTTGATCCCATTATTATTTATGTCTTATGAAATTGAAATATTTATTCCATGTTTATAATTTATGTCTATGATATGCACAGTATGGTTTCCAATGTTATTATAATGTTATCATACACATATGATCATGTTATATTGATATATCTATTGTTTACCCCTACTGATCTTTTTATGTCACCCTTTCTTATGTTTCCTTTCCCTAGGTTATGAAGAATGGTTTTAAGTTGGGAATTTTTATGAAGAGTAATAAATAAAAAGATTGTGTAGCTAGTCTCCAAAGAAACTAAAACATTATAACCCTCAAGAGTTTTTTTCTGTAATGTAATTAATATAAATATAAAAAAATTAATATCAATTTTTAAAGAAAAAATGTTTCTACATCATTGATTAAAATTAATATAAAAAATAGAGATTAATTATCATGGTTAATGAAAAAACATAATTTTAAAAGGATAAATTAAAATTATAAGGGGTAAAATTAACCATAAATTTGTTAAAATCCCATTTTCTAGAAATATTTTGACCTTATCACATAAAATATTTGCGGATGATTGTATTTTTATCCTTTTTTCAGTTAGAAATGTTGGTAAGAATTATTATTTTGAAACATTTCATGTGTTTCTTATCCCCCAAATATAAATGTGTGCCCATATCTTCTCTTATTAATACTTCTAAAACACATTATTTGGATAAATAACTGACCAAATCATTTTTCTACATACCGAACCACAACCTATAAAATTTATTTTTGTTTGTAAACCCTCATAAGAATCTTTCTGGTATAAACCTAAAAAGGATCTTTGAAGCAGAGGTAAAATTCTTAAACTTATATTTTCTGTTTATTTATTCCTATAACTATTTTAAATATTATTAAATATTTATGTTATAAAATAATAAGTATCTCACATATACTAAGAATTTATTATGTCAATGTCATGACATATATCTATCTCCCCATTCATAAACTATTGAACAAAACAATCGATCATTTGTATGATGAACTACAACCTCACAAACTTATTTTATTCAATTTCAATAAAAAAATATAACAAGTGGATATAATGATAAATTTAATATATTTAGGTTATATTTATTACATAGTTATTTTTCTAAAATTATAATATCATGTATCCATTCTTAATTTCAATTTAATGGGAATATGATAACAGAAATCGTGTTCACGATGAACTTTCGCCCCACGAATCGATTTGATTCATTCTTCACATAGGCATTACGTAGAAGGTAATAATGATATGTTTAATGAAATTATTTTATATATATGAAATATAAATTATTTTTAAAATAAAATCTATTATTCAACATCCTTTCATTCAATCCTATGATAAAATGGAAACAAGGTTCATGAGTACGTACGACCAACCATCTCCATGAATGGTGTAATTCATCTTTTATCCCTAAATTTTATGGATAACTATAAATATATAAAAAATTAATATGTATAATACTTATATCATTTTTTCACATTTTATAGATGGTGGAATAATGATCAATGTATATGGACTAAAAATACCAAACCAAAACATACATGGAAAAGAATGTTGTTATTACCTAAAACATGATTTTAACAATGAAATTATTAATAAATGGTTAACAAAAGATTGTAAGTAAATAATACATTGTTTGATATATATGAGTATAGTTATAGAATATATGAATAATAATTATATATATATATATATATATTATAAACTAGGTTAGAATCCATAAAGAGAAAGTATATACATAAGGTAATTGATTTTTGTCTCACATTTATCATTGTGAGGCATAGAAGTATTTCCTACTTATTTATTTTTTGTTGTGTAAATACTTCTAATGAATTTATTTTATGGTTATTATTATGAATTTTATACATATTTAAATATCCATATATGTTTATTTCTTTCATGGGGATTATTATTCAAAACTCGCCAATGTTGTAAATTGTTTATGTAATAATCCCATAATTTTTTTGATTGTTTATGATTAAAACTATGATGATGAAATATTATGATCTATATATTAATAAACAAATTAAATTTATTCTTTTATAGATCTTTATTGAGAATTCATGTTTTCATTTCATTGTCCTCTATTTATTAAATTAATAAACTAGGTGAATTTTTATTGTAAAAATCAACATTATGTCTCTCTTTAGTTAAAAACACATTTTTCCATGTCCATGTTTTTTTAAAAAATATTTTAAAGAATGTTTTTAATATTATATAATTATTTTTGAAGTCATTTTCACCCATGTTTAAATTTTTACAAAATTTTATGAAAATGAATCTTCTTGAAGTTTTCTCAATGAGGTGCTTTGTACTTTATACATAAATGTGAAAGGAATAATTTTTTTAAACATGTATGGAATGAACGTAATTTTACACTAGTAATAAACGATAAATGATTTAATGATTAAATTATATGTTTCAATTTTTATTTTCATGTAAATTTAACTTGAAAATGTTTTATATATTTCCATTTTTCAAATTTTCTTTTCAATGTTAAATGGAAATTTTCCTCATGAAATGTTCTATGTAATATTTCAAAAAACATTTTCCATCTAACATGATAACCTTTAATGTTACTTATTCTTTTTTGGTGATGTTATCCACGGATACCATTCTTATTATTTCTTTGAATAGTTTTGGATTAAGATGGTGAAATAGTTTTTAAACCCATTTCTTCTATGGTTATGATATGATAAAATGTTTATGAGACCAAATTATTTTCATTTTTTTGATATGATGAATCCTTTATGATATTATCAAACATGTATGTATTATATTCATTATGTGGTTGGTGGGACTATTATCTTTATACAATGTATTCAGAAAATAATTATATCTCATGAGATAATAATGGGAAACTGGTTGATATGCTTGATCCACAGTGTGAAATAGGAAAATGGGATTGATCTAAAATTGAAAATTGGATGATGGGAATATTCTATAATGGGAGACATGTGGTAAGGATTGATCCACTATGTTCAATGGTCTTGGTAATTAACCTTAATTAATGAAATGGTCGTTATATCTATATTGAAGATACACTTTTATGAAATGAGTTTATTGTCACGACCCACCTTCTCCAAGATGAGGGAAGGGACAAAAAACTCTTGGACCTTCCTTCTTCAAGTTTAAGGAATGATAATGACCCCCTAAGTCCCACATTCAATAAGACACAGAGTGGTGACTAGTACTAAGAGTATAGAATCTCACCTAATATGGAATGCTTTAAACTTTTTGTAGAACAAGATTGGGATATAAGATGGTAAATCCAAAACAACTCCAAATACTGAAAGTAAAAGTAATGAAAAATCCCATTTACCACATACATGTTCAAAATAATGTTTTAAAAAGAACAAGAAAAATCTAAAGAATGCACCAAAATAATGAATAGTCGTAACAAAAATTGTCTTGATGCCGAGCTAGTATGTTCCAACACAATCCTCAAAGTCCTCTTGGAAACCCGAAAGCAATTTTATATACATAGGGTGAGTATACAGGTATAATAAGTAGGGAAACCAAAATCTCTTGTACAAAACTGGGGATATATTATAATGCCCTGTGAGAAAATAGAGGTAACCAAAAGGCTATAAAATTAAGACTGTCCACCCAGCCTCACCAAGGAACACTCCCCAAATAATGCAAGTCAAGTAAAGTAATATTAATAAAAAATTGATATTTGGGTAACCCACACCAATTTCCCAGTGGTTATTTATAACATCATATGCATTAGACCTACCCCACAAGTTCCAATGCATTCCCACTACTATACCCCTCCCACACACACCTGGGCCACCACAACTACACATAACCACACCTACAGATACCTGGGCCACAAAAACCACCACCATGTCGGATGACACATGGGCCTCAACAACCACTACTATGCCTGAAGATATATGCGATTCAATAACCACTACCATGATCGAAGACACCTGGGCCTCATCCCTAAGAATCTTGGGAAACAAACCTTCTCACACACACCTCGGCCAACCCACTACAACACACCCTCCCGAAGTGACTTGGGAAATAAGGAACCTCTGGCTATCACAACCTACTCAAAGAGTTTTGGGATACTTGAGAGAGTGATTAGAACAGATATAATAACTAGTCATTCATAGGAGTGTTGGAATGGGTGGGGTGTGTATGAGAAATAAAAGAACTAAATATTATACATATATGTAATCAAGCACTCATCCCATTTTAAGGGTCCCTAAAACAAAAAATAGCCCGCACACAAACACACTTTCTGCTACCCCCTATATGCATAAGTATACAATAAAAACAACTAGAGAACAAATCTTTTTAGAAAAGAAACACTTTTCCATCTCACTAGTTACCGTTATCACGTTCATGTGATTCCATTTAAATATTTCATCACTATAGGGCACCAAATAGTTATAACCACAATCCAAAACAAAAACATAAATAAAACATCCAAGAAGGAATTTAAGCATTCACTCTTAGTTACCATGTAAATAATAACATAAAAATGGGATCTGTGAGATCCCTAGAAGTACTAGAACCAAACTGTTGGTCGGAGTGGATAATCAAGAGGGGGTGAATTGAGTTCCAATTAAAATTTATATTAAAAATATTTCTCTTAAAATCCCCCAATTTAAAAACAATGTTAAACTATAATGAATCTATATAGAGTATAAAGGTTCAATTAGTTTCTAAATGATTGATTAGGTCTCAGTTAACTTAATTTGAAGACTAAATTAACTTTTGAAACTAAGTTACTGGTTTACAATAAGTATAAACACTTGCTAATTTAACTATCAAAGTAGCTTTAAAATAGTTTTGTATTTCAAAGTAGTAAGCAGCAGAATATATATAAATGTAATACTTATAGATTTAAATTAAAAGCATAGTAAAGTTAACCAAGAGGTTTAGTCTCAAGCTGACACTTAGTCCTCTCAACAATTTATATAAATTGATCCACACCCTGTATCAGAGGTAAACAATAGTACACTACTGTCTAGGTACAAAGACCTCTACCACAGTTCTTCGTGAAAAAAAACAATAGCTCACATGCTATTTAGGTCTTACTCGACCTCTACCACAATTCACAGTGGGAAACAAAAGAGTTATGGAGCTTAAGTGAGGATTTAATAACCCTCCAGCTTAGCACAGGAGACAGTGTGTTTGTAAAGTAAACAAGATACACACACTGCTCAAAATGTAAAGAAGGAATCACTAAGAGAAGTATGATTGACTTTAGAAATGATTTAGTGATTAGCAGTGTAGCTCTGGACTCGTTTGGTTTATCAGAAAAGCTTCTGAGTCCTTCTCTGGTTTTTCTCAGAAAACAGAGTGTCGATTTATTCTTTGATTCTTGGTCCAACTTAGCAGCCTAAGTGCATAAAATGTTTGTTGTATCTATTCACTTAATATGAAACTTTTGTTCTCTTCTAGAATAAGTTTCTTCATATATGTCCAAGATTCTTGTAGTATGGATGTAGAAAGAAGACAAAATGCTCCACATTTGAATTCTTGTTCAGCTCTTTCTCATTTTCCCTTCATGTATCTTCTTTTGATTTCGAGGAGTGTCATGTCCATCTATTTCTATGTCACTATATATAAGTGTTCTCTTTCCATCACTTTAGGTTTCCACTTCGGCAGAAAAGAACAATCGCTTTTTTCATGGGTACTAGGTACGGTTCCCTGACATGCAACATAAATCATTAAATAACATTAACTGCATTAAAACAATCAAATGTAACTGTTATCTAAATAAATAAATATATAGGGTTTGGCTGGTTGGTCAAGAATTAGTAGAATTATATTGGTCGATGTGTATGGTGGACATTGTATCGCAGAACCTTCCATCAGTAGCTCTTTTGAACTTTCATCGGTAGCTTATATACTGGTGACTTTAGTTATATCGATATCTTTTGTTATCGGTAGCTGTCTCTTCATCGGTAGTTGTTGTTATTGGTAGCTGTCTCTTCATTGGTATCTATTTGCACGTATCAGTAGACTTATACTATAAGAAGAGTTCTATTGGTAGCTCGATATAACGGTGACTATACTTGTATCAGTAACTATCTGTGAACTGGCTCTATCGGTAGACTTTTGTCTATCAGTAGCTCTTGTCTATTCTATATCGGTAGATCTAGTTGTCTGTCGGTAGCTCTGTACATATCAGTGACCTTAGTGTATCGGTGACTCTATCCATCGGTAGACTAAGTCTATCGGTTGACTAAGTACCAGTAGCTTAAACGAAGATTAATGAATAAATACTTATCTGTTTCATAAACAACATATCCGAATGGGTTAGAATTACTTCAGAACTTATATAAACATGGATAAACAAAGATTAAACTATCTCAGGGATTATTTTAATATTATTATCATCTTGAGCATAGATTGAAAGAATTAATATATAGAAAAACATTAGATTGATATTATCAAAGTATATGAAAGTATAATTGGGATTATCAAAACAGGTGAGGTCAACAATCTCCCCCATTTTGATAATCACAACTTATGATATTATTATTAAAAAAATCCGACGATATATAATTTAGCTCAATTTTCTCATAGAAAATAGTATGGTGTAAAGCATACTCTATTAGAGATAGAAATAAATATATCAGAGATAAAAGAAAAAAAACAATCATAATATCAAAGGTAAAATTTAGTGATATCAGAGAATATCAGAGAACATCAGAGTATGGTATAAAATTACTCCCCCTTTCATTAATATCTCTCCCTATTTTGATACTTAGAGATTATTTCGTCCCTCATGTAAAATATTTCACCCCCTTTGTGATAATCAAAAAGTGGGAAATAATAAAAAGAAGTGAAATAATAGGAATAGAAGAAAATCACTTGAATTAAATGTGACAAATAGGTACAAAGACAGAAAATAAAATACATGGGATTCCTATCAAATAGTCCAACTACTAGATCAATCCACATTCTCAATGTGAGATTTTCCCTTGGGGTCAGAAGAGGATGCATGAGGTGAAGATTCTGGTGAAGGTTTAGGAATTCCTGAAAGGACTATAGGAGGCTGAGCAACTAACACTGTGCCTGGCCTGTATTGAGGAGTCCTTTGTGTGATCACAGGTGTGAGGCTTCAAATTGTTTGAACAGGAGTCATCTGAATTGGAGAAGCAGTGGAGGTAGAGGCAAGCAAAGTAGGAGGGACAATTGCATGCCGGGCATCAACATGCAGAAAGGGCAGCAAAAGATTTCTGAAATCCTTAATGATTCCTCCCCCCCTCTCCATTGCGGATATGAAGTCATCCTTGTTCTCCATAATCTTCTCCAAAGCTGGAGTCAATTCTCTTAGCTTTCTAACATGTTCTCTAAAGGCTTGATTGACAGGAGGCAGTTTCATATTCTCAATCAGAAGCTTAAAATGACTGGTCATTTGGGTCTTTGTGTAAATTTTGGAGAAATAGGAGTCCACCTTTTCATTTAGTTCCTTTTGAGAGGCAGACGCTTATCTCATGTAGTCTTGGACTATCTTCATAATTTATCTCACTGAATATCTCGTATAGAGAACAACTTTTCTCAGTTCATATGAGTCCATAGAGCCACTGATTGAGGCAGAACCAAGCTCCTCTTTCATCACAGTTTGAATTGTATTCAAGTCCATCTAAGGTTTAGATGCTAGAGAACCAATAGAGAAAGATATAATATCTTTGAAGCTTTTGGTCAAACCACTGATAAGATTTTGAACATCAGATTCCTGGGTTTTAATATGATCTTTAATAGAAGTTTTGAAACCTTCAAATACTGAAACCATCTAACTTACAACACTCTTCACATAAGCAAAGTCCTTATCCGCTTGGGATTTTGAGATCATGTAAGAGTCTAAAGAAACAACATATTCCTTTAATGATTTAAGATCTGCTTCAAGTATAGAAACTTGAGCTTGGAATTCTTTAACTTCTTCAACTATTTCGCCCATAAAAGTTGATAAATTGCAGGCAAGAGATAGTTCAAAAGCTCTTTCCAGCATAACCATTTCTTCTGCAAAACTTTTCTTCATCTCAGCAACTGAGGCACGAAAAGATTCTTTCAGCTCATCCCTTAAGATTTTCATATCAGCCTTGGTAACCAAATCAGCAGGTGCAACTGCTGCAGATTCTCTTTCAGAGGCTAAACTGACCACATCATCAGTCATAACTGATTAAATTGGAGATACCATAGAAACTCCCATTTTCTTTACCTCTTCCACAAAACGTTCCTTAAGCTTTTTCTTTAAAGTATCTAGGTCATGCAGTCTGACCACATCTTCAGGTAGCAATTCAGTCTCAACATCATATTCAATTTTAGGTCTATTGTGAGATGCCTCATTATTTGAATTTGAATAGTCTAAACCAAAAACTATAAAACCAGGGTCTTCTGCCCAATCATTAAAACCAACAGCCACTATGAAACTTCCAAACATATATCGATGCTCCCCATCAATGGGTGCATCCTCAATTAGAATAACAGCATTCTCAACATCATTCACAATAGCATCTTCAGCAGGTCTTTCATCCTGAGGAGAACATTCCTCTATAAATTCCATTACTACAACAGCAGGAGGGTCTTCTAGATTAGGTAAGGGTATGTCAACGTCATTTTCTTCCTTAGTAGGTACTAAAGATTGTCCAATCACTGGACTCAGGCTCAAATCACCTGTCATAGATGTTTCACTGTCATGAACATATTCTTTATTTTCTACAGCAGCCACTTAAACAACTTCTTCCTTATTTGATATATGTTGAACTAGATTTTCAGAAGCTGGGCTAGGATGCAAGTCAGGGTCTCCTCCTTCATCAGCAGAGGACTCTTCCTCTTCTGAATCATCGCTGTATTCTTGCTCCTCTTCATCAGGTCCCAGACCTGGATCCCTCATATCCTTTGGTCTTGAAGGATGAGTCACAGGATTAAACTTTTCATACATCCTCTGGTCATCATTGGCCCCTTCTCCTCTCCAAGGGTTCCAATTTATTTTCATGTACTTACAAACTGTGGTTGTGATACAGAAGTTATTCTTCACTACCACTGTCTCATCTTGAGACTCAGAAACCCATTTCACCTTGATCGTCACAGAGATTAATTTAGCAAAGAATAGGGCATTTGTATTTGATTTTGGTCTTATCATATCTTCCATCTGGAGCATCAACAATCTGCATAAGTTAACCTTTACACAATGTATTAAAAGGTTCAGGAGATAGATATCCTGATATATCAAATTGGCAAAAGTCTCCTCTCCTCGGTATCAATCCATGTTGAAAAAATTTGAACAACAATCTGTTCTCTCCATCCATCTCTGAAGCAACTACTAGTCTTTGACTTCCATTACTAGTCATCTCTTCCAAAGCAGTCACATAATCGAAAATGTCACTGGTAGGTGGCATGGCTCTCGAGATATATCTAGATACTCCTTCATGTGGAACTTTCAAGCACTCATCCCATTCTACAGATGAAAACGACATCTCCTTTCCATTTATAAAAGAAGTTACTCGATTTTTATTCTCTGATTCTTCAAAGGTTACAAAATCCTAAACTATTTCACTAATTTTGGAAAGTAAGGATGATTGTTATTCGAAAAACACTCTACCCATTTTTGATCTTCGTGAACATCGAGCACTAAGGACCTGCTAGGCATCATCAATTCTATAGACAGTTACTTTTCAATCACAATAACTCGATTTTATAGATGAGTATTCACTGGTTGTCTCCCCGACCTAGTTATAACAATACTTACACTACCACTTGCATCTTGCTTGGTCCTTTGCTTATTTGCTTTCCTCTCAATATAGTCATTTCTGATGGTAGGATTTTTGGTTTTTTACATCGTTGGTTCAAAGGATTTAGGGTTCTCTAAGGATTAGGAATCTAAGGTTTGAGGGTTAAGGTTTGAGACTCGGTGGATTTTGAAGTAGCTCGGACTTTAGTTTTATCATTTCGGAATTATAAAATAAATAAACAAAATTAAATAAAGTAAACGATTTAGATTCTGGCGGCAGACAAGGTTTAAAACAGCGTGCACATCGGTTAGAGTTTCCATCAGTGAGGTTTCATCGGTGAGGTTACATCGGTGAGGTTACATCGGTGAGGTTACATCGGTGAGGTTAGATACCGATTGAGATTAAACATTCCTAACTCGTGTGTAATGTAACTTAACCTATCCAAACTCAAAGGTTTAGTGAAAATGTCGGCTAATTGATGTTCAGTGCCTATAAACTCAAGAGTAATATCCCCATTTTGGTAATGATCTCTCAAGAAATGGTGCCTTACATCAATGTGTTTGGTCCTAGAGTGAGACACATGGTTCTTAGAGATATTTATTGCACTAGTATTGTCACAGTTGATTGTCACATGCCTAAAGTCATATCCATAGTCCAAAAGAGTGTGTTTCATCCACAGAATTTGTGCACAACAACTACCAGCAGCTATATACTCTGTTTCAGTAGTTGATAAAGCTTCAAAATTCTGCTTCTTAATACACAAAGATACTAAGGACTTTCCTAATAAATGACATGTTCCTAAAGTTCTCTTTGTATCCAAATTGCGACTAGCAAAGTCAGCATCTGAATAACTCATTAACTCAAAAGGTTGTCCTTTTGGGTAAAACAAACCAAAGTTTACAGTATGTTTAATATATTTAAAAATTCTTTTAACAGCAATTAAATGAGATTCTTTTGGATTAGCCTAAAATCTTGCACACATACATACACTAAACATAATATCTGGTCGACTAGCAGTAAAGTAATGTAAGCTTCCAATCATACCTCTATAATTGGTTTGATCCACTGATTTCCTAGTTTCATCTGCATCCAATTTACAAACAGTACTCATAGTAGTTTCACTTTCCTTAATACTATTCAAACCAAAACATTTTAAAAGATCCTTTGTATATTTACTTTGATTCAAGACAATACCATTTTCATTTTGAAACACTTGAAATCCAAGAAAATATTTAAGTTCTCCCATTAAACTCATTTCAAATTCATTTTGCATACTCTTTGAAAAATCAACACATAAAGAATGTTTAGAAGATCCAAAAATAATATTATCAACATAGATTTGAACTATTAAAACATCTTTAGAAATTATTTTAGTAAAGAGAGTTGGATCAGCAATCCCTTTAGTAAAACTTTTTGATATAAGAAAATTACTAAGTCTATCATACCAAGATCTTGGAGCTTGTTTTAAACCATATAAAGCTTTAGAAAGTTTAAAAATTTGATTTGGAAAATGAGGATTAGTAAATCAATGTGGTTGTTCAATAAAAATATCTTCAACAATAAAACCATTTAGAAAATCACTTTTGACATCCATTTGATATAACTTTAAATTCAGATGAGAAGCATATGCAAGTAAGATCCTAATGGCTTCTAATCTGGCTACAGGTGTAAAAGTTTCTTCATAGTCTATTCCTTCTTCTTGACTATATCCTTGTGCAACTAGTCTAGCATTGTTTATAACTATGTTTCAAAACTCATCAACTTTGTTTCTAAAAACCCATTTTGTGCCTATTGTTAAAGTGTCCTTAGGTCTGTCAACTAATTCCCAGACATTGTTTCATTCAAATTGATTTAACTCTTCTTGCATAGCCATTACCCAAAATTCATAATTGATAGCATCATTGATATTTTTAGGCTCTATCTGTGAAAGAAAGGTTTGATGTTCAACCTCATTTCTTAGAGAAGATCTAGTGTGTGTCCCTCTATCAAGATTACCAACAACAACATCCAAAGGCTGATTCTTTAGAATCCTTATTGATCTAGTAAATGTAGGACTAGAAATTTCAGGTTCATCTATAGGTTCGGTTTCTATAGCAGCAGATTCTGGAATATGTTCAGAACTGGATGTTTTTACAGCAGGTTCTTTAGATTTATTATTAAGGTCCATAATACATAAATCTTACTCAAGATTTTCAAGAGAGGTTTTAGGCTCATGTGGATCAGTTTCATCAAACTTTATGTGAATAGATTCTTCTACACATTTGGTTCTTTTATTAAAGTCTCTATAGGCTTTCCTAGTTAAATAATAACCAATAAAAATTCGTTCATCACTCTTAGAAGCAAACTTGTCCATATTATCCTTTTTATTAAGAATGAAAACTTTACAGCCAAAGACTCTAAAGTAACTAACATTTGGTTTTTTTTATTCCACAACTCATAAGGGATCTACTTAAGAACTGGTCTAATTAAGACTCTATTAATAATATAACAAGATGTACCCAGGGCTTTAACCCAAAAGTAAATAGGCAGGTCATATTAATTAAGCATGGTTATAGCTATTTATTGAAGGGTTCTATTCCTTCTTTCTACTAAACCATTCTGATGAGGTGTCCTAGGAGCAGAAAAGTTGTGACTATAACCATTATGCGAGAAGTAGGATTCAAACTCATGATTCTCAAACTCACGGCCATGATCACTTCTTAGAGTTTTAATCATAATTCCACCAAGATTTTCTACTGATTTGGAGTACATAACAAAGTAAGAACAAGCTTCACTTTTGTGAGCTAAGAAGTATACCCAAGTGTATCTAGAAAAGTCATCTACTAGAACATAGAAATAGTGATTTCCATTTAAACTAGAAACTCTTGATGGTCCAAACAATTCCATGTGAACCAACTCGAGAGGTTGAGAAGTTGAAACTTCTTTCTTTGATTTAAAAGAAACTTTATGATTCTTTCCATTTTGATAGGGATTGAACACTTTTTCATTTGGGAATTCAAGTTTGGGTATGTCTCTTATTAACTTCTTTCTATTTTGTTTTTTAAGTGAATAGATGTTTCAGTGTCCTAATATTATGTTCTAAAGACAAGACTCTTTATGAAAAGCATTTAAACAATTAACATTTTGTTTAGCTAAAGAGTTTAAATCAACTGCATAAAAATTTTCATTTCGTAAAGCAGAAAATACAAAAACATTTTTAGAATTAAAAACATTTCAAGAATCATTTTCAAACATCACATTAAATCCATAATCACCTAATTGAGTAATACTTAACAGGTTATACTTAACTCCATCAACAAATAAAACTTTGGAGATTAAAACTGAATCAGTGATACCAATTTGACCTAGGCCGATGATCTTTCCTTTAGAATTATCACCAAAGGTGACATGTCCTCCATCAGCCTTTATTAAAATTTTGAAGCATGAATAATCTCCAGACATATGTGTTGAACATCCACTGTCCAAGTACCATTCCTTCTTGTGAGAAATCTTTAAGAATATTTCCTACAAAACAGATTTAGATAGAAAATGATTTTGGTACCCATATCTTCTTGGGTTCAGAAAGGTTAGCAATAAAAACTTTAGGTACCCATATTTTTTTTATGGGTCTTATATAATTTATAGAATCAATAGATTTTGAAAGACAAACTTTATTTGACCTATAACCATATGAATAACTGGTTAAAGCATATTAATTTTCAGAACTAGAATAAGCATAATTTTGTACAGACTTAGAAATAAATCGAGTTTTAGCGAACTGTCTCTGTCTAGGTTGATATCCCAAACCACTAGTGTATTTAGGTGTAACCTGCTTACCTAATATTTGAGTAAGTGCGTCTTTTCCATTTTTAAACTTCTCTAAGTATTTTCTAAGTTTCTCATTTGAAATTTTTAGTTCTGTATTTTCCTTTAACAGTTGAGAATTATTCTTTTTTTTTCAATAGTAAGGTCGATTTTAACAGTAGTAGTTAGAGCATGATGTTTCTTTAATGATTTGTATTTATCCTTAAGTTCATTTCATGTCTCTTCCAAAATATTTCAGTATTCAAATAATTCCTTACGAGTCATGTTTTCTGAATCAGAATCAGATTTTGCATCATCTTCAGAGTAATAAGAATTTAAAACCAGAGTATCTAAGGTTACCTCAGATGTGTTGGTCATGAAACACATGTTAGCATGATTCTTCTCAAAATCAAAAACTTCAGATTCACTTGTGTCGTCTTCAGATGCACTCCAGGTAGCCTTAATAGATTTCTTTTACTTATTGTCCTTATAATCATATTTATTTTTGACTTTTAACTTTGGACAATCAGCCTTGATGTGTCCTTTCCTTTTACACTCATAGCATACTATTTCATCATTCTTGTTAGCTTTCTTCCTATCCTTCTTCCAGTGTCCCTTGTTGTCATACTTTCATTTGTAGTTAGATATCCTGAAGAATTTCTTCTTCCTATAAAACTTTTTGAATCTCCTGGCTATTTGTGCCTTCTCAGCATCACTATCAGAGTCTGAGCTTTCACTTGTTGAACTGTCAGACTATATTTGAGCTTTTTCTTTGTCTTTGTTCTTTGAAGCAATAGTCTTGAAAGCCACGGATTTCCTTTTTGGTTCATCCTCTTCCTCTTTATTCACCTTGAGTTCTTCCTCATATATCATAAGCTTACCAATGAGTTCTTTGACAGGTAGAACAGCAATGTCAAATGATTCTCTGATTGAAACAGATGTGCCTCTCCATCGTTCTGGAAGACATCTTAATATCCTTATAATTTGTTCCTTTTCTAGAATAGTTTTACCAAGTGAACTCATTGTATTGACTATCTCATTAAACCTGAGATACATATCCAAAATAGGTTCATCAGTTTTCATTTTAAAATTGTAATATTTAATAGTATAAGTATTCAATCTCATTTCTTTAACATTGGTTGTTCCTTCACGAGAAACACCGAAAGTATCCCAAATTTCAAAGGAAGTTTTACAAGTAGAAATTCCATTTAACTCTTAATCTCCTAAAGCACAGTACAGAGCATTCATAGATTTGCAATTATTATTGTAATAAGTCTTTCTAGGTTCATCCCAAGTTGTTCTTTCAGTCTCTGGAATTTTATATTGAGACTCTATAGCAGTCCAAATATCAAAACCAATATTTTCTAAATAAATTTTCATCTTCAGTTTCCACCGGGCATAGTTTGTGCCATTGAAGAAAGGTGGCCAGTTAGTATCAGAACCCTCTAGTCTATTATCCATAACTAGATTTTAGAAAATAGTTTTAAAGAGATAAAAATTTAGAAATAACAGAAATTTAAGTTCTTTAAATGCAACTAAAATCACAGTTGAAAAATAGAGTATTTAAAAAAAACTTTGATAAAAAATAATCCTCTAATACCAAATGTTGGTCGGAGTGGATACTCAAGAGGGGGGTGAATTGAGTTCTAATTAAAATTTCTGTTAAAAATATTTCTCTTAAAATAACCCAATTTAAAAACAAAGTTAAACTATAGTGAATCTATATAGAGTATAAAGGTTCAATTAGTTTCTCAAAGATTTATTAGGTCTCACTTAACTTAATTTGAAGATTAAATTAACTTTTGAAACTAACTTGTTGGTTTACAATAATTATAAACACTTTCTAATTTAACTATCAAAGTATCTTTAAAATAGTTTTTTAATTCAAAGTAGTAAGAAGTAGAATATATATAAATGTAATACTTATAGATTTAAATTAAAAGTATAGTAAAGTTAAACAAGAGGTTCAGTCTGAAGCTGAGACTTAGTCCTCTCAACAGTTTATATAAATTGATCCACACCCTGGATCAGAGGTAAACAACAGTACACTACTATCCAGGTACAAAGAACTCTACCACAGTTCTTCATGGAAAGAACAAACAACAGATCACAGGTTGTTCAGGTCTTACTCAACCTCTACCATAATTCACAGTGGGCAGCAAAAGAGTTATGGAGCTTAAGTGAGGATTTAAGAACCCTCCAGTTTAGCACAAGAGATAGTGTGTGTGTAAAGTAAACAAGATACACACACTGATCAAAATATAAAGAAGGAATCACTAAGAGAAGTGTGATTGAGTTTATAAATGCTTTAGTGATTAGCAGTGTGACTCTGGACTCGTTTGGTTTATTAGAAAAGCTTCTGAGTCCTTCTCTGATTTTTCTCAGAAAACAGAGTGTCAATTTCTTCTTTGATTCTTGGTCCAGATTAGCAGCCTGAGTGCATGAAATGTTTGTTGTAGATCTTCACATAAGATGCAACTTGTGTTATCTTCTAGAACAAGTTTCTTCATATATGTCCAAGATTCTTGGAGTATGGATGTAGACATAAGACAAAATGCTCCACATTTGAATGCTTGTTCAACTCTTTCTCTTTTTCCCTTCGTGTATCTTATTTTGCTTTCGAGGAGTGTCATGTGCATCTATTTCTCTGTCACTATATATAAGTGTTCTCTTTCCATCACTTTAGGTTTCAAATTCGGAAGAAAAGAAAAATCTCTTTTTGCATGGGTACTAGGTACGGTTCCCTGACATGCAATATAAATCATTAAATAGCATTAACTGCATTAAAAAAATCAAATGTAACCGTTAGCTAAATAAATAAATATATAGGGTTTGACTGGTTGGTCAAGAATTAGTAGCGTTCTATTGGTCGACGTGTATGGTGGACTTTGTATCACGGAACCTTCCATCGGAAGCTCTTTTGAACTTGCATCGATAGCTCATATACTTGTGACTTTAGTTCTATCGGTATCTCTTGTTATCGATAGCTGTCTCTTCATCGGTAGCTGTTGTTATCGGTAGCTGTCTCTTCATCGGTAGCTGTTTATACGTATCGATAAACTTATACTATAAGAATACTTCTATCGGTAGCTCGATATATCGATGACTATACTTGTATCAGCAACTATCTGTGAACTTGCTCTATCGGTAGACTTCTATCTATCAGTAGCTTTGGTCTGTTCTGTATCGGTAGCTCTAGTTGTCTGTCGGTATCTATGTACATATCAGTGACCTTAGTGTATCGGTGACTCTGTCTATCGGTAGACTAACTCTATCGGTAGAATAAGTACCGGTAGCTTAAACATAGATCAGTGACTAAATACTTATCTGTTTCATACACAACATATCCGAATGGGTTAGAATTACTTTAAAACTTATATAAACATGGATAAACAAATATTAAACTATCTCCGAGACTATTTTAATATAATTATCATCTTGAGCATAGATTGAAAGAATTAATATATAGAAAAACATTAGATTGAGATTATCAAAGTATATGAAAGCATAATTGGGATTATCAAAACAGGTGAGGTCAACACAAACCAAGCCCCAACTTACATGCTCCACATGGCCTCAGAGTCAAAAATAATAACCTCTAAACTAGAGGTTTCACTCCCATCCACATCAACCCACAACCATCCAACATAACAACCATGCATATCACCAAAATAGAACAAGGATGTTTTTTTAGATTTAGCCAACACCATGCATTATGTTCCTTCTTTCTGTTTGGTTAACTAGGGTGATAACACAAATGTTCCTATCTATAGAGAATCCAATTAATCAACCAAGTTTACATGATTAATTAGTTTCCATGTTACAGTCATTCAATCAAAAGATTACCAAAAAACAGAGCTTCATTAGTGCGCAAGAAAGGACCACCAATAACAATAATTTTCAATGGACATAATCCCATAAAATTCAAAACATAAAATAATGGTAGAATAAAATAGAATCACCATCTTTACCACCCCTTTATTCTTTAAAAGTATGATTATTATATTCGTTAAAGTTGGTTTCATCTATGTCCCAAGCGAACATCATCATACCCACCCACATGATGCACAATAAAGAGAGACGAAGGAAAAACCCCTACTTGGATGATCAAGGATCGAAGTTTTCTCCTTGCGCCAAGAACTGGGGATGTGTGACTTGCAGGAAGAACTCCAAGGGTGAGCAGAAATGCTCTATCATAGGTGCATGATTCATCTCGTGATGAAGTCTCGAGGAACTATTATAGAAAAAAAGGAATAAGAAAGATAGGATCTTGTCTTAAGAAGAGGCCATATCCTAAAATCAGGGATACCATTTTTAAGCACTAAAAGTTCGATTGTAGCTTGACCACGTGGCTAGTCAGTTTCACACGTTGGGATTAATTGTGATTTAATAATCCGTCTAGAAAATGGTGGAGATAGACCAATTTATGGTTTTGAGTTGATATATTTCCTTTAAATGGATAAAACATGTAATAAGGGTGAAATTGGAAAACATGGGAGGCTGGAAAATGTAGAAAATGGTGTGACACTAATGAAAAGGCCACATGTTTTTGAAAATCAGGTGTGGCCTGACCCTTGGTGGTTTAAAACATATTTTACAGGGATTAAATCACTTTTAAATGGGTATTAAAACAATTTTACGTTATAAGATATGTTACTAGAGCGAAACTGGAAAGTCTTGGAAAATCTTGAAATGACTCACCGATGGGTGAGTCACTGACACCATGGAACCATTGTCCTGGCACCATCTCACTAACACCGATGCCCATTAGTGCCACCGTTCATTCAATCAAAAATTTTGAAAACTCCTCAATGAGTCACCAATGGTCCCCATAAATCCTCAAACACCAAGATTTGGAAAATTAATGGACCAAGATCATTCGGGTCATTACACTTATGGTTCAGGAATTATGATGATTTGAAACACTTTTGAATCATGACTTTTTGAATGGTAACTTCATATGCCATGACTTATGTTTATTATCTATCACATGTTGGGTATGATATTTGTAACATATCTTCATTATATCATACACTTATGATTATATTATGGTTTCATATGATCATAGAATGATATCTTCCATGTGTACCGTAAGTGGGAATCTAAGCTCATTAATTCTTATAATTACTTTCCCCAAGTTATGATGAAAGTTTTTAGGTTGGGTATGATTAGAAAGAGTACAGAATGGAAATATAATTATGGGATATATTGAATATATTTTTTTAATAGAAATATTGTGTACCAAGTCTCAAAAAAATAGAAAAACATTACGGCCTTTGGGCATTAATTTGTGAGATGTATGGAATATTCATCTAAAAATATGTTACATTTCTCTAGGAAAATATCTGGTTTTTATAGTTGGTATCAAATCTATTTTTTGTTATACATTATAAACTAAGATGATAAAAACATTTAGGTGAACCCATAGAATATTACTAATTATTGGATAACATCCTAATGATATTTTAAGGAAGATTGTATTTTATTTATCTAGTAATACATGACTATCTGGATACTATAAGTGGATATGATTCTGGAACAGATGTACTTTGGGGTAGTTACACTGAAAATGGTGTGTTTATCATGACATGAGTTTTATCGAGTACATAAAAATGGGCCTAATAGCACAACTATTTAGACAATCCAATGGATTAAGCTTTGGTTAATTTATATTTCATTACAAACCATCATGAATGGTTGAATAAGGTTTTAACACTAATGACCTAGGTTAATACTAAGGTGTTATAAATTGGAAAGAATATGGAATTATATAGACATTATATGAAATATTTATCCCTCCATTCAATGATTTTTGATGGGTATGAAATCCATTTTGTTTTTACTATGGGATTAAAGACAAAATGATAATATTGAGGTGGTAATAGGTATGAAGAAAATTTTAATTAACTCATTTGAGATTTGTTATATTAGTTATTTTTTATCATGAAAAGTTTATAGGGATATTCATTTTTCTACTCAATTATTAGATATTGAATTAGAAGTGAAAAAACCTAATGAAATGATGATAACATCTTAATTAAATGATTCATCCCTAAGTGAAGTTTATAGAAATATGCTTCCAGGAAGTCTCATTACTATCCCTTCAGTTGAATATGATGTCATCTTAGGCATGGATTTATTTTTTATACGTAAATCTCTCATTAATTACTAAGGAAGGGAAGTCACATTTGATATTCCAAATGAACCTATTATTTTTTATCAATTTGATGATGGATATAAATATTTTATAGAGATCACATCCATTTTATGTATCTTGATTCCATTTAAAAAGAAGAATTATTCTCATATGGTTTATAAGAAACTCAAAATCAATGATACACCAATTGTGTGGGTGTTTATTGTTATATTTTCAGAAGGGTTTCTTAGTCTTCCACCCAAACATGAAGTTGTTCTATCAATATAGCTCATAGTTAGTGACACACTTAATTAAAATTCTCCCTTTAGTATAGACCCCTTTTATTTCTAATAATTGAAGAATTATCTCTAATAGAACCTATACAAGGGATTAATTTGACCTAATATGTCACCTTAGGATAAAACACTTCTATTTGTTATGAAGAAATATGAATATATGAGACTCTATGTTGATTATCAAGAGATGAAAAAGATCATGATAATGAACAGGTATCCTGTATGTTTTATTCATGAATTATTTAATAATTTTTTTAGAGATAATTAGTTTTCTTAGATGACCTTATTTCTGGATATCTTTTATTGAGGTTCAAGAAATAAGATAAAATCATGAAATCTATCAATATAATTTGTGGACAGTATGAGTTTAATGATATTTCATTTAGTCTTACTAATTCTCTAACTATGTTCATGGATTTAATCAATATATACTTTATAGATTACCTTTACTAGTTTTAGGTAGTATTTATAGATGTTATTTTTATATATTCAAAGATAAAGAAGAGAATGAAGATCACTTGATAATTATACTAAAGAACCTAAGCTGAAAATATATGAAATATTTAAAAAATAGTTAATTTTTGATAAAAAAGGTCCCATTTTTGGGTCATATAATATAAAGAATGGGTATGTTAGTGGATCCATCAAAATGGAGGCTATTGAACATTTTCCAAGACCAACCACTATGTTTGAGATATTATACTATCTGGATTTTAGTAGATATTATTGATAATTTATGGAGAATTTCATAGGACTATATAATATACTCATAATGTTAACTTGGAATAGAGCAATATTATTTTATAATATTGAATGAAAATAACATTTCATATAACTAGGGAGAAGGATAATTAGAGTACCTGTGTTTAAATTACCCTATAATGGAGAAGGGTGTGTAATCTATAGTGATTTATTGAATAATGGATTAGGATGAGTTATCAAGTATAATTATATTATTATATATTATTCCTCATGATAATTGAATTTCCATGAGAAAAATTACCCGACTCATGATTTAGAGTTTGATGTGTTAATATTTTCATTAAATATATAGAGGCATTGTTCTTATGGAGAAATGTGTGATATGAATTATTACCATAAAATTTAATTATATAAACTCATCAAGAAAGAGTTAAATATACCCATAAAAGATAGTTAGAGATGATTAAATATTTTGGATACTCAATACATTACCACCCTAGAAAAGTGAACAAGGTGGTTGATGACTTGAGTTAAAATAATCATGCTAGCATATCCATTATGAGGATCACAAAAGGTAAAATATTTATTTATTTGTAATGGATGGATATGAAAATCATAAAAGAAGGGGGAAATATTATCTAGATCAAATTAATTTTCTACCATCTATAAATGCAATGATTAAAGAGTTACATAAATATGATATAGAGTTGCAAAAGAATTAGAGAAATTTTATTGAGTTTAAACTTGATTGTGAGGGAATGATAAGGTTTATGAACCATGTGTGCGTTCCATATATACTAGTTTTGATGAAGGATCTGTTATAAGAGGATCATAGTTCATAATTCTCTATTTATCCTACAATTATAAATATTTATAGAGATTTGAACGGGTATTTGTGGTCAGACAATAAAAAGGGAGATATTGAAGAATTTTTATCACGGTTCTTAGCATGTAAGAATGTGATGGATGTGGTAAAAATTTATAAGAGGAAACTAAAACCATTACCCATACCATAATTAAAAACTGAAAAAATCACTATAGATATTTTTTTAGACTCTCGAATGAATAAAAATTGGATAATTCTATAAAGGTGGTAGTTTTTTTCCTTATAATGTATGCACACATAATTACTATTAGATAATATTTATCTCTAGATTAGTATTATAGGATATAAATTATATAATTGATAAGGATTCATGGAGTATCACATTCTCTTGTAACAGGTCAAGTTATGAGGTTTCCCTGAATGATTTGGAAAATTCTCTTGTAAACCCATGATAGAGAGTTGAGTTACAGAATTTTGCATCATCCTCAAATAGATAGTTAGTCTGGGAGAAAAATTTAAACCCACAATGATAACATGAGATCTTATTAAATGGATTTTATAGGTGATTGTGATCAACAACTTCATGTAGTTATGTTTTCCTAAAACAATAGCTTTCACTAGATTATTCAGATGGCTCATTATGAATCTATCTATAGAAAGGAATATAGAGCTTCAAAATTATGGAATGAAGTGTAAGATAAAAATTTATTGGTACTTTAGGTAGTTCAAGGAATGGTAGAAAATGTTATATCCATTTAGTGGCACATATGGTTAGCACAAAGACCATAGAAAAGTTAAGATGGAAATCAACAATGTGATTCAGAATTCAAAGTTGGTAATAAGGTGTTTCCCTGAATATCTGCATGGAAGAAGGTTATGATAAATTGAAAAAATAAAATACATTCTATAGGTATATCATTCCAATTTAAGTTCTAGATTTTTTCAAGATCATAGATTATCAGTTGGAGCTTCCAATATACCTCTCTCAAGTTCATGACGTGTTACATGTTTCTTTCATAAGGAAGTACATATCTGATTTATCACATGTATTGAACTCAGGGGTCATACCACTGTAACATGATCATTTTTATGAGGAATAAACTATGGAGATTCTGGTTCTTATATAGAATGTTCTATGTAAAAAAACCACTCACATTTTCAATGTTTTTTATAGAAACCACCAACTTGAGAAAGCTACGTGGGATCCTGAGGATGTAGTAAGGAATAAGTATCCTTAGTTGTTTATACCTATGTGACAAAATTTCATGGGAAAAATTAATTTTAAGGTGGTATAATGGAATGGAAATAGATTTCATGATATATATATATTTTAAAATAAATTTCATTTCTTTGATAGCTTGAGTTACATGATGCACCATGTTTTAAAGAATAGAGATTTATTATTAAAAATATTATCTAATCATGACCATAATAACCTATCCATTAAACGTAGTAGCAAAAATAGAAATAAATACTATTTAAATATTTAGTATAATTGTTTTATATAAATAAAAAATACTGATAAAAAATTTATTAATATTTATTAATATCTTTTTAGGTTTCAAAAATAATATTTTTTAAAAAATACTTTCAATAATATTTCTTAAAAAATAATAAAAGAAAATTTTGGGAAATTTAGAAAATTTATTTTAAACAATAAACGTAATTATTAAATATAAATTTAAAAATTTTCTTTGATATAATTTTTGTTAATTTTTTGAAAAGATTTTTTTGGGGAATATAAAAAGAAACAATGTCTTTTATTGAAAACTGTCTTTTCATTTAAAGAATTTACAATGTCTATTATATTTTCATATAGTTATAAATGTAAAATTAGTTAAATTATATATTTATTAATCTAATTAAGTTAATTAGAATCAATTTTATATTGAATTTTTATATTAAAAGTTTTTATACTTCTGCAAATTTTCTCCTTGGAAAACTATCTTTTCTGTACGCATGTGAGAAAAATTTCAATTAATTTTCTCAAATTATGTTAATAAAACTTGTAAAAATAGATTCCATAATTATAATTAAAATAATTAATATTGAAAAATAATTTTAAATTATTTTTAGTAAAAATTAATAATAAAAATAATATATATTAATTACCATTGTAAAAGTTGAAATAGTTTTACTATGGTTTAAACAAAAAACATAAGGTGTAAAATGACCTATTAACTTTTTCAAATCCATCTGGATAGACATATTTAGACCTCATAACATTTAAGGTTCATTTATTATCCATTTTCTAGCCTTTTTGATGTGAATAATGTGGGTACAATTTATTATTTTGAAAACATCCAAGTTTATACTCTTCCACACATATAAAAAGACACTCCCTCTCATCCCCTATTGGAATTTAAAAAACCTCTTTGTTTGGCCAATAAATTCTTTCCAAAATTAACTCCTAATATCCAATAGGCCTTATATTTATTTTTAATCCATCTTAAAAATGTTTTATTTATAAATTTAAGTGGTTCTTAGAAGAAGTGGTAAAATTAATAAACTTGTGTTTTTGTTTTTTTCCCTATGACTCTTTAAGTATTACCAAAACATTATGATATAAAAATAAGTATATCTAATATACTAATATTTTGTTAAATCAATGTAATGAACAATATATAACTCATCTTTGATCATGTTGGAAACAAAATTGTTGATCGTGTGTATAGTAGACTACCACCTCATTAACAAATGTAATTAGTTTTATATCACCACCTCTCACATATGGATATAATGATCATTATAACATATTTATATTATATTTATGAAATAATTATACTTATGTTATTATAATATAACAAATACCTTATTACTTTCCTTTTTATAGGAATATGATAATTTTCATCGTGTGTTGTCAGATTATTGTCTCACGAAGTGATGTGATTCATTCTTTACCTATGATTTACATGGAAGGTAATAAGTATATATTAAATGGGAATATGTGATATATAGGAAATAAAAATTATTATTTAAATTTAATATAATATTTATCATCATTTTGTTCCATCCTTCTTGAAAATGGAAGCAATATTCATGCGTATGTACAACCTACTGTCTCCATATAAGATTTAATTATTTATCCCTATATATATTTTATAGATTACTATAAATAAAATTGTAATGAATATAAATTATATTTATATATATGTTAACATTTTATAGCCTATGAAACTAGGATTAGTGTAAAATAGATGAAAATACCTAACTAAAGAATACAAGTAAAATGAAGCAGATATTAGCCGTAATGTTATTTTTACAAGGAAATTTTTAACAAGAGGTTAATAAAAGGTTTTAAGTAAATCATATATGGTATGATATATATTATTAGGTGTCTATAATATATTTATAATTAGCCTAAATTTATTATATAGGATGTTAGAACATGTTCAGAGGAAGTGGAGACTTAAGGAAATGTATTTATGTCACACATTTATCTATGTGAGGCACATGCCCAATTCACCAAATTTTTATTTTGTGTGCTATATATACTCCAAATGAATGTATTTTATGGAAATTATTATGAATATTAATTTTATTTTAAGTATCCATATAAGGTTATTTCTTTCATAGACATTATAATTCATAATTTATAATATTGTAAAGGATTTTATGTTATAATCATAATATTTGTCAGGATAGTTTATGATTACACTTGTGATAATGAAATATTATTATATACCTATTAAAAAACTTATGAATTTTATTCTCCTGTATTATTTTGGATAATAAATGTTTTAATTTAATTTTCCCATCTTTAATAATTATATAGGACAAGCGAACCTTGTAAAGAAAAAATTATTTTATTTCTCTCTTTGGTTGAAAACCATTTACCTTCCATGTATATGTTTTAAAAAAAAAATTTAAAGATTTTTTTAATATTATAAAATTATTTTATAAAATAAATTTATCTATTTTTTTGAATTTTTAAAAAATAGATTAAAATTTAACCTTAATCTTATTTTATGAATGAATTTGTTCTGACATTTTATTGAAAATGTGATTGGAATCATTTCTTTTAAAGGTGTATCGAAAAAATGCAATTTACCATAATCATGATAGCTCAAGGATGTAAGGATAACTTTATTATTTTCCAACATTATTTTACAAGTAGTGGTTATTAATTTTTTTGGTAAAGTTTTAGTTTTAAAATGTGATTTTTAAAGTGGAATGGGTATTTTCCTCATAAAATGTTCCATGTGATCTTCTAAAATCAGATCCTATCTAAGATAAAATATCGTGATGTAACTTATGATTCACTATGGATGTGATACAATTATTACATTACAATTATTTCTTTAAATCGGTTATGATTATAATGACCAAATGTTTATGAAACATAATCATTTTCCATGGGTTATGATATTAGAAAATTTTTATGAAAACATTTTATTTTCAACAGTTATGAAATGATAAATGTTTCATGATATTTTAGAACAAATATGTAATATTTTAATTATGTGAATGTTCAGAACTATATATTCTTCAAATTTATTTTGTAATTCTTTATATCTCATGATATTCTAATTGGAAACAAGTCAACATGCATAATCTATAATGGGAAACAGGACAATGGGCTTGATCCAAAATGAAAGACATGCAGATTGGGTTAATCCCCAATGTGAGATATTCTAATTGTATTAATACACAATAGGAAAGTGGTGAAAATGTAACACCCATAAAAGTTAAAATATAATTTCTTTTAAATAAATTTAATCTTTATGATAGATTACGATACACCCAATCTGAGGCCTCAAATGTTGTCAATGAACATTCTATTATAATTTAACTGTAATAAAATGGAAATTTAAATGTTTTTTTAATTTTACTTTTATAGGATTATAATAAATATAATACATACTTCATTAAAACAATATTAAAATGGTTTTTGTAATTTTCCATTAGAAATACGCGTCTATAAATAATAATATAAATTATTTAACTATTCCCTCTTTTATTTATAATTTTTTTGATAATATACATTATTAAAAAATTATTAATTATTTGTTTGATATAAATAAAGATAAGAACATTTGGAGGTAAATTGGTTATTTTTTAGAAATGTGATTATTTTACATAAAACTATTTTTCATTAAAAAGGCAAGTCTACCCATTTTAATTATTTAAAATTATATGTAATGATGAATGATGTAATTTAAATGAATATATTATGTATATAAATATATTCATTTAAATCAAAATAATTATTTTTCTAGTTATACAGTTATTATAAGAACATCTTATGCTTGAAAAATGCATTTCTTTAAAACCCTTTTCTTGAAAAGTTTTTTTAGTTTATTTTAAATTATATATTTCCACAACTATTTTTTGAATTTGAAAAAATTGATTTCATATTTATAATAAACATAATTAATATTAGATAATAAGTTCAAATTATATTTTGGTCATAATGATTAGTAGAAATATTAATAAATTTATTAATGTAGTAATAGTTAAAGTAAGGTTTTGTGCATCACATGTTATTGTTTTAAAATGACACATAGATTATTTATTTCATAAATTGGATTAAATCTTTAGAATGATATGGTTAAAAGTATCTAATATTTTTTTTATTAATGGATAAATTACTTAGGATTAAAAAATAGTTACTGTGTTGGAAACATAAATGGTAAATATAGGTAAACTTATTAGATAAAGGATGAACATTCTTAAAAAAAGTTTATTTTATGTGCTATAGGTGTGGATCAACCATTAAATCCATATAATCTATTATTTATTAATTATGGAGTCACTTGTGGAGATGTTGAATTCCAATTATATAATTTTTATGAGTATTTACAAAAATATTACTCCTCCTGAAATATAAATGGCCACTATAGAGACCCTGACCCTACAAACGTGGATCCAACATCTGTTTTATTACATTGGAATAAAATACAAGGTATAAAATCCTAAAAAACATAATTTTTTTTGTATTATTAAAGTTGATAAATACTTGAATTCAACTTACATTTTAAGTCATAAAATTCCAAAAATATGTTCCTTGAGGATACCATTATTCCCCTTATAAATCCCAACATATTAGTAAAAAACACATCTTGATATCCTATAGAAAATAAATAATAATAAATGGGTGAGTTTAGACAATTAGTAAAGGTAATATTTAGCATAAACTATGAATATATGAGGAATAATCAATATGTTATGTCAAATAAATTAAATTCAGGTCCTTTAATAAATATAATGAGAATAATATGGAAAGAATAAATGTTGATCAAATAATATAATATAAATATTCACATTATCTTGAAACTTAACCATAGTTATTCTAACTAATTGAATAATATCATTGAATATCAAGAAGAAAATTCATAATTATGGATTGAATAATTCTGGACATCTAAAACATAACATCAAGTACTTCTTCTAGGAAATTTAATTACCTTTGAGGCCTCAGACCAAGAAATATATATTAATGGTTAAGGTTTTATCCCAATCCTAATCTATTTTGTCTCATGAGACTTCTCTATGAATCGAGGGATATAACATGCCCCTCCAATCAATTACTAAGTCAAATTAATTCCTTATTTAAAAGGGGTGAAAAATAATGCATATAAATATTTGTTTTTAAACAAGAAAATTAAATTTAAATAATTTCTCCAATAAATAAACATAATAATAAACTATCCATAGTACAATGAATAATATCAGCATAGTAACTCCCTAGTAAAAGTGGCCATAAAAAATTTGAACAAATAAAAAGGATGGTATCGTTAGAGTATATAACCATGAGATTATAAGTAACATTAAATAATTTTTTATTAGAAAGAAAATTATTTTTAAAGATCAATTGGATCAATTTTTTTAGGAAAATAAACAATCATTGAAAATCGCCATCTTTATAAAATTAGAAAATCCATAAAATATTTTTATAATCATTTATATGAAATTATTTTTAAAAACTATGAATCTTAATAATATTAGAAAAAAACATCTCTATAAAATAACTTCTTAAACATCAAATGTAATAGTCAAAGAAATGATGGAAATTACTTCTGTACATTCCATATAATTTATAAAGTAAATTCATTTTTCATAGTAAAATGGATAGATTAGTGCCTCATTCAGATAGTAACAATAAAATGGTTTTAATTTTTTTTTTAAAAAGTCAATATATATTTAAAAATTTCATCAATAAATCATTTGGTTAATTATAAAAAAATTTAGAAACCATGGTTTTAAAAGAAGAATGATTTTTGACCGACGAGGTAAATAAAGTCAGATTTTTTTAAAAATAGTTTCATACAAAAGAGATGAAAAATAGTATTATTACATTATAAAATACATTAATAAAAATTTCAGAAAAAAATTTGTTTATTTTGAGATAAAAATATAAAATAATTATCCCATGGGAGACTTAAAAAATCAAGAATAACGATGAAATTGGGAAATAAACCCTTTACAAATTTGGTAATGTTTGAATCACAATCCCAATGAAATAAATAATGGTAAATGATACTTCAAATAAAATTAAGATAAATTAATTCATAATATAACATAAAAAAAGTATGTATATAATAAAACATAAGAAATAAGTGGGGAATATGGCATATGTATCACATAAGGAAAAGTGTGTTGAGAAACCCTTACCATGAGTCTGAATGTTCACATACGTTCATTATCTTCTTAAATAATAATTTTTTTTTGTTTAAGTTTTTATGATTTTTTTTCAAGTTCACTATTCATTTTATTTCAATTATTTAAATTTTAATAACAAATACTTAATCAATTATGTTTTTTCTAGGTGTTTCAATGATATATGACTTATGTGTCAAACATTACTTTGGTGGGTTGATTACTTGTCTTAGATAAGATTATTTAAACATATAATTGTTAATTATAATTAAATAATTACCATATTTATAAATAAATTATACTTTTTAAACCAATCATGAATTACTCTTTGGAAAAAGTAACTATGTTACAATCATGGAGATTGTAGGTTATATGCACGCATGAGTAACATTCCCTTTTTTTAAACAATATTTTGGGAAATATGGTAAGTAATATTTTATATTTATATAATTATCATAATAAAATATATACTATATAATTTATTTAAATATACACTTATATATATCATTCATTTTTTGTGGTGATGAAAGAAGAGTCACATTGCTATGTGAAGAATATATTCCACACATACATGAACGACGTTATAATTTTCCAATTCTAGATCGAAAATGATATATTAACATTTATGAATGATAAATATTTCTGTAATATCATAACTATACCATTTATATCACATATAACCATTAAAATTAACCTTTATACCTTATATGTAAATTCATAGTCAGAAACGAATCACATCACTTTGCGAAGTGATATTCTACCATACACACGAGAAACATTATCATATCCTCTAGAGAATGTAATGTAGAAAATTTTATATGATATAATGAAACCATAGATATAATTATTTTATAAATATAATATATGTAAATTGGATACATCATAATTACCAACCATGATATATATTTATAGAAAACATGTCACATTGGTTCACGAGGTGGTAGTTCTCCAAGCACGTGAGAAACATTATCATTTCTCATTTGAGATAAGTGGAGGTAGATATTTTTCATGATATTAACATAATAAAATATCAGTATATGGTAGATACTGATGTCAATTTATAATCATAAATAAATAATATTTCAAGTAATTATAATATGAACAAAAACAAAAAATTCATAGTTAGGAATTTTACCCATTCTTGGCCACATGTTTTTGATTGTACCTAATGTATTCCTATAATCGATTTATAAAAAAATGGATTTCAGAATCAAAATATAAAATTTGGGAAGTTATTAATGTAGTTATTTATTGAATCAAAAGGTTTTGAATACATTATGAATAAAGGAGATGGGTGGCCTTTTATTAGTGGGGTGAGTGGAACACTTGTAATTTTTGAGAAGAAAAAGTTGTACCCATGTTTTTCATATGTCGAAAGTATCAAAAATTAAGTATAATAGAGTATTATAAATTTTAAGGTCTAAATATGGCTAGAAGATATATGTTATAAAAAAAATACGACATTTTAACCCATGTCTTTTTAGTTTAACCCCATGGTAAACCCATTTTTACCATAACCACAGTAATTAATTCTTAATGTTTTCACTATTTATTTTAGTAAAAATTTAAGTTAAATATATAATAAAATATAAATTGTAATTATTCCACACATTTAAACCATTTTTATAAATTTCATTAATATGAGTGTTAAATTTTATTTCAAAAGTAATCTCAAATACCTAATGAGAAAGCTAGTTTTCGAAGAGAAAATGTCCAAGCGATTCCAAAGTTAATATATCAATATTCAATAAGAAAATGATTAAAATTACCTAAATTATATTTATAAATATATAATTTAAATACTTATAATTAATTTAAAATAAAATTTATCTTTATAAATAATTTAAAATAAAAGGGATTTTTCAATTAAAATTTCGTATTTTTCATTATTAATCAGAAAATAAAACTTTTCAGAAAATTACAAAAAATTATACAGTAATAAAAATTTGATATGATAATTTAAAAAATTAATTTAATTTTTCATTATAAATTTTCTATAATTTTTTAAAATTAATTTTAAATTATGTGTGCAAAGGGAGAATAAACCATATTTCAGGAAAAAATATAGTTTTTTAGAAATTTTTTTTCTTTAAAATGATTCTTATTTTATTTCTAAACAATATATAACAAATTATTTTTTATTTTATTTTTTAAACAATATATATTTCATAATTTATTTAGTTCTATTCATACCTACTAATTTTATAAGGCCCCATCAATGGAAACATATTTAAAATAAAACATGGATTCTTTCTTGACACTTCCTTGACACTATCATCATATCATGTACCCTTCCCTTGACCTGTGAAAAACATATCAAAAACTTTGGATTAGCATAAAAAGCTCAGTAAGGGATATAAAAATATGGAAAGGAAACATGAGTAAATATATACATAACAATCAATAAAATCATACTTTACCCATAAAACATAAGCACTTTAATATACCTCATAAAATCATGAATAAATCAAAGAAATCATAAGACATAAAGGTAACTTGAAGAATTCATAACATTCTTACGTAGGGAGTAACCCTCTTGGTTACGTTCGGAATACCCATCACAGTATATTCCCTAAATCTCTTCGGATAAACCTTAACATTTAACTCCTTCACAATACCCAATGCATTGGAGAGCTATATTGGGCTCACCCACCCTTATTTTATCACGGAACCACCCGTCTTCATAATAATGCCCAAGAACCATAACATAATCGTATCACATAAAAAATGCATAAAGGAAACACAACATTTCTACTTTTCAATCACAAGATATCAATACAACACATTGATATAAAAACATTATGAAAACCATTTTCAATACCAAAATTAAAGAAAAGTAAAACATGGTATTTATTTTTCATTCAAAAAAGTTATGGCTTGTAGAGGAAGCTGAAACTCAAATAATGGTCACGGCGACGGAGAAGTCGTTATCGCCACATACGTACGACCCAAAAAAAATTTCCTTTTGTCATTTAGTAAATGATTCATATAAAAATATTCCTTTTTATTAAACGTAAAAGTCAAAGTGGTTTATACACCGTATAAAAGAAAGTTGTGTATACAACAAAATATGCCTCAATGAAAGGAGATTGAGACGAAGTCCCATACCTCGGGTCCGACTTGACTCGATCGTTTTTAATCTCCTGAATAATAAACCTGAGTTAATTTCTACTTGATTAAGAAACTTTTTCATGTTCATTATTCCTTTTATATCACTTATTACCATGTCATGAACACTATGTAATTATTTAAGTTAATAACGGTCGTTTTAATGATCATTGGTACTTGAGTCAAAAATAAACTCTTTTACAATTACAAGTTGTTCATGTATCCATTATATCCAGAGTAATACACATTATGTAGATATATATATCATATATATCCAGTATATATATACATTTATAATATTACATAACGTTTAGAGTTAAGAAATGAAATGCACCGTTCATGGAGACGGTAAGCCGTACGTACGCATGACTGCTACTTTCATTTCTATTTCATATTTTATGGAATGGAATCATAATGATATAAAAGTATATTATAATTCCAGTATAATATCATATATAATATCATTAATTCCATCCTTTATACATCACACATATGGTATTAATGAATCAAATCACTTTGAGGGGGCGGTAGTCCACACTTCCTAAAATGAAGATATCGCGTTTACCCATAATGGAAACCATAAAGGTATGAAATAAATGAAAAATACAGAAGCTTAAGTAAAACATAAACATATTATATACCATATATAAATATAGTGACATCTTAATGTCCACCTTTGAACGTGTTAAAAGAATATTGAACAATCATCATTTCTTGAGGCAGAAATTCGCCATCCACGGAAACAATATGTTCTTTAACCATTAGATGTAGGTGTGTGTAAGTGTAGCTCAAATCCTTCTTATAACAACATCCTAGTATATTAAAGATACTAGTGTTTTTACAAAAGAAAGGAATAAAAAGAGTTTAGAGGGTTGGAGAAGCAAAATAAAACATAAGAACACAAGAGAAAACACTACCTTTAAAATGGGTAACTCTTTTTGATTTGAGCTAAAAGGCTTCCTTGGGAAGACTTCTACCAAAAGTGAGTCTTATAGGAGTAATAGAGGGATGTGGAGAGACAAAATGGGAAGGGGTGGCCTATCCAAAGGCTTGAGAGGTGTGGGTAAGGTGGTAGAGATGGGGGCCTTTTATAAGAGGAGAGGAGGGGCACTCTTGGGAAGTTATAAAAGGTTACTTTGTTATAAACTGCTTTTCGGATTTAAAAGGTCCCAAAATTATATATTTTTTGGATAAGGTGATAATAGTTCGAAATACACCCATAAAATAGGTTTTTGACATGTTTAGGACTTATATTTTACATTATCTTTTCATTTTATTTAAATCGTTAAATAATGCGGTAATCGCTGAATCATCATGGTGACATAAATAATTTAATTTATTTAATGTATAAAAATTATAATAAAAATATCATGATGTATGAAATATTTTTAGTTTTCTAATGAATATTTATAGTCAAAAATATGACTTGAATAACCCCATTTAAATTTTTTTTAGTAAAACAACTCATGTTTTTGTCATTTTTACTTTTACTTTAAATAAAAGGAATTAATGTAATTATCTTACCCAAGTGGATCCATGGGGTCCCAAAAATAGACCCATGGGTTGTCTGGGTCGTCCATGACACATCCAATAAGGGTAGGACATGTTTCTAGGTATTTTCATTTTACTATAATATCATTTTTTCCTTAAATTGCACTAATTACCTCTAATCGCGATTAAAAACTTAAAAGTTACTATTCAACAAAAAATTATTTTAATCCCATTGAACCACATTTTACTTCTTAATGACAACCATGTATGTTAGATTTTTGAAATTCAAAACACAGAGGTGGTAAAATTTCATTTAAACTAAAAATCAGTTTTTTTAAGCACCGCTTAGTGCTTTCACTATTCATAAAAAATTGATGCTTTTTAGAAAAATACCAAAACATCACCCTAAGATATATTTGATATTCTGGATTAAAAAATGATTTCTATTTTACAAAATTCAAAACATAAAAGTTACATTAATTAATTTAATAATTAATTCCCATTGTCCGAGCAAATAGCGTGTTTTTATGAAACAATAAGTATCAAAAGATTGACACTAGTTTAAGTCCAATTTCAAATTGAAATTAATTCAACCACCACTATTGGATTAAATGGTAAAAATATATTCTAATTTAACTTATAAACCATTTAAAAAGATAATATAATCATATAAATAAATTAGATTTAAAATTTGTTTTGAATTAAAATGCAACATTTTTCACTATTCATTAAAAAAATGAACTTTATCGGAAAAATTCTAAAAATTTACCCAAAGTAAATTTCAATGTACCAATCATAAAGAATTAGTTTATTTCGATAAATAGAGCTTATAAAATTGTCAAAAGTTTGATTTAAAAATGGTTTTCCATCAAAAGGCAGTAAAACAATCTTTTAAAAATATTAGTGTATTTTGTGCTTAAGATTGGATTTATTCTTATTTTAAGCCTCTAAAAAACCATCTAATTCATTAATAGACATAGATAAAAATATCTATTATTCATTACTTACTTGGGATGTTACATCCTTTCCCCCTTTAGAAAATTGCATCCCCGCAATTTATTTACTTGTTGAATAAGTGGGGGTATTTAACCCTTATTGCATTTTCAGATTCACATGTTGCCTCTTCAATCATGTGGTTTTTCCACAAAAGTTTTACCTGATGAATCATTTTATTCCGTAACACTTGATCCTTGTGGTCAAGAATCTGGACTGGTTGTTCCTCATAAGATAGGTTCTCTTCCAGCTGAACTACCTCTGGACTCAAAACATGAGATAGATCTGGCATGTACTTCCTTAACATTGAAACATGAAAAACATTGTGTACCTGAGATAAACTCGGAGGTAAAACCACTCGGTAAGAAACTGATCCAACTCTCTCCAGAATTTCATATGGTCCATTGAACCTTGGACTCAGCTTTCCTTTTTTACCAAATTGCATCACACTTTTCCATGGTGAGACTTTGAGAAAAACATGATCACCTACCTCAAAAGAGAGATCCTTCCTCCTGTTGTCTGCATAACTCTTCTGCCTGCTCTGAGCTATTCTCATGTGTTTCTGTATCAGCTGAACTTTTTATGCCAAATCTTCTACCAATTCGGGTCCCATCAGCTTCCTTTCACCCACTTCATCCCAGAAAGCTGGAGTTCTACACCGCTTCCCATATAACGCCTCAAATGGTGCCATCTGTATACTGGAATGAAAACTGTTATTATATGAAAATTCAACTAAAGAAAGATGTTGGTCCCAACTTCCCTGATAATCCATCGAACAAGAATGTATCATATCTTCCAAATTCTGAATTGTTCATTCTGACTGCCCATCTAATTGAGGATGAAAAGCTATACTAACATTTAATTCAGTATCCAATGACTTCTGAAGGCCCTTCCAAAAGTTAGAGGTAAACTTGGGATCACGGTCAGATACAATGGAGAGAGGAAATCCATGTAACCGGAATATCTCATTAATATACAAACGGGAAAGTTTATCTCGGGAAAAAGTATCTCGTATATGAAGGAAATGAGCAGATTTAGTGAAGCGATAAAAAATAACCCAGATTGCATTATTACCTCGAGGTGTCTTCCGCAATCCCATAATGAAGTCCATGGATATATTCTCCCATTTCCATTCTGGTACCGATAAAGTCTGAAGCATCCCTTTCGGTAACTTCCGCTCTGCTTTAACCTGTTGACATGTCAAACACTTCACAGTAAAATCAGCAATATCCCTTTTCATTCCATCCCACCGGTAATACTCTCGAAGATCTCTATACATCTTAGTACTGCTAGGATGAACTGAAAACAGAGAACTATGAGCTTTACATAACAAATCTCTCTTCAACTGTGAATCACATGGCACACAAAATCTCTTCCCAAATCTCAAAACACAATCATTATCAATGTTGAATTCAGGGAACTTACCCTTATCAACCAGCACTACCTTTTTCTGCAATTCACTATCTTGCTTCTCTGCTTGCTTAATTCTATCTGATAGAGAAGATTTCACTGATACCTGAAAAAAACAGAAGGACATCCTGCACCAACAAATTCAATGCCAGAGTTCATCAAATCCTTAACCAAAGGATCAAGTTCCAAACACAATATTGTTAATGAAGCATTACTTTTTTTAACACAAATCATCAACCACTTTATTTTCTTTTCCCGGATGGTAATGAATTGTAAAATCATAATCCTTGATTAATTCTAGCCATCTTCTTTGTCTCATGTTCAATTCTTTCTGAGTGAATATATACTTTAAACTTTTCTGATCAGTATATATTTCACACTTTACTCTATAAAAATGATGCCTCAAAATTTTTTAAGCGAAAATAACAATAGCTAATTCCAAATCATGTGTATGGTAATTTACCTCATGAGTATTCAACTGTCGTGAAGCATAAGTAATTACCTGAGCATTCTGCATTAGGGCGCAACCAAGTCCTTTCAATGAAGCATCACTGTAGATAACAAACTCACAATTCCTCGAAGGTAGTGCCAAAACCGGAGCATTCACCAATCTTCTTTTCAGTTTCTAAAAAAAAATCATCACATTCTTTTGTCCAGATAAACTTAACACCCTTATCAGTTAGCTTAGTCATTGGACTAGATAACTGTGAAAAATTTCAAGCAAAACTTCAGTAATAGCCTTCCAAACCAAGGAAGCTACGAATCTCAGTTACATTTGTGGGTCTTGGCCATTATTCAACAACCTTTTTTTTGCACGATCAAAATTTATCCCATCTTTAGAAACAATATGACCAAGGAAAGAAATTTTTTGCAACCAAAACCCACACTTTCTGAATTTCCCATATAATTTCTTTTCTTTTAATGTTTGAAAAATAACCCTTAAATGTCTTTCTTGCTCCTCTTTACTTTTAGAAAACACCAAAATATCATCAATGAAAACAACCACAATATTATCCAAGAACTCATGGAAAATTTTATTCATTAAGTCCATGAATACAATAGTTGCATTGGTTAGCCCAAAAGGTATTACTACAAATTCATAATGGACAAATCTTGTTCGAAATGCGGTCTTCGGAATATATGCTTCCATTACATTCAAATGATGGTACCCCGATATCAGGTTAATCTTTGAAAAAAACTGAGCTCCCTGGAGCTGATCAAACAAATCATCAATATGAGGCAAATGATACTTTTTCTTAACAGTGATATTATTCAAGGCTCTATAATCAATGCAAAGTCTCATTGAACCATATGTCTTTTTAACAAATAAAACAGGAGCACCCCATGGTGATGTGCTAGGTCGAATGAAACCTTTCTCTAATAATTCTTTCAATTGCTCCTTCAACTCTAAAAGTTCAATTTGAGACATTCGATAAGGGGGTTTTGAAATGGGCTTAGCATCAGGAACTAAGTCAACATTATATTCAACTTCCCGATATGGTATTATTCCAGGCAACTCATCAAGAAAAACATCAGGATACTCATTTACCACTGGCACATCATTAATCTGAATAGCTCCTTTGTTTTCAATGATGTATATAAGGTAACATTCATTTCCATCTTTTAAAAGTTTCTCGGCCTCTTGATATGTCATCAACATTAAGGGTTCATTCTTGTACACAAACAGAAAGTATTTCTGAAAAGAAACTTCTTTAGCTCTACAGTCAATCTTAATATGGTAAATAGAGAGCCAATCCATACACAAGATAACATCAAAATCTACTAAAGGTATAACAATTAGGTTTTCATGTAGGTTTTTCCACGGATAAGGATAAGAAGATTCTTATAAATTCATTTTGCCTCAACATTCCCCCCAGGTGTTTTTACCACAAGTTCAGGAGTCATTTCTTGAGATGGTATTCCCATTTTACAAGAAAAGTTTTCAGAGATGAAAGAATGTGTAGACCCCGAATCAAACAACACACTGGCATAATCTGAAAAAACAAAGTACCTGATACAACTTCATTTGATGGCCTGACATCTGCTGAAGTAGTTTCAAAGGATTTCACCACCCCTTTTTTCTTGTAGTCTAACTACTTCCCATCACTCAAGCTCTTTGTCGGACACTCGTTTTCATAGTGACCCATCTCATTGCACTTAAAACATTTCACTAACTGTAAATAAAATTTGGACTTACCATCACCTTGATATTTTTCAGTGCAATCATGAGCCTTATGTCTTATCTTACAACATCGGTAGCACTTTATAGAATTTAGAAGACATTCCCCAGCATGCCTTTTCCCACATTTATCACAAACTGGAAACTTAGTTTTCTGACCATCAGACCTTTTTGAAGAATTCTTCCCTTTCTCCTTCCACCTCAGTCTCTTCTTCTACTGGTTGTTATAGAACACTAGATCATCGGCAAACTACATTTCCACCTTCTCAGCATATCGAACAATATTTTCATAACTTTTGAACTCATGAGAAGCCAATTCCCTTCGATATTTTCACTTTAATCCTAAGTAAAAACAATTGATTTTACTATCAAGGTCTCGGAAAAAATTTGGCGCAAACCTTTCCAATCGAGTGAACCTTTCTTCATAGGAAGCCACTGAGTCTTCCTCTTGCCTCAATTCCAAGAATTGTTTTTCCATCCCATGTCAAACAGCCTTAGGAAAATACTTCTCAAGAAAGATACCTTTGAATTCATCCCAGTCGATAGAATCAATCGCATCAGCATCCCTGATATTTTTAACCATCGACCACCACTGATATGCTTCACCCTCCAAACGGTAAATAGCAAGACTAACCTTTTGATTGTCTGAACACCCCATGACATCGAAAATATTCTTCAGTGCTTTAATCCACCCTTCAGCTAGCACAGGGTCAGATGATCCTCTGAATGATGGGGGATGTTGCCTCATGAAATGTTCCACCACTGACATGTTCCTCTACGGTTAATCTAGCTGATCTCGTGCATGGATACCACCGCCATTTATCGCCTAAGTCAACTGCACCATTACTACAACAAAATGTTTAGTTCCAATTCCGACCATCTCAGGATGCTGATTCAGAAGGTTATTTCCTTTTGTATGCATTCCTAGCACTTCATTCCTATTTCCTCTATGGAAAACCATTCTGAACAAACATGTCTTAGATGAAGCAACATGGTAATCTTCAAATGCTATATCATTTCAATTTGACCATAAAAAAATATTTTTTGATAATCATTTCATAAAATTCTAACTCCTAATGTAATCTAAACTGATCTATGATACCAACTATAAGGCCCCATCCTTAAACATTACTTAATCTTGAGATACTTCAAGAATACACCTTGAGGATCTTTTCAGGTTTAGAGTTTTAGAGAATTAGATCATAAAACTTGCATTACATCCCACATTTAAACAAATTGGTTACACAAATATAGTACTCATTTTTCCCATCAACGAAAACATATTTAAAATAAAACATTGATTCTTTATTGACACTTCCTTAACACTATCATCATATCATGTACCCTTCCCTTGACCTATGAAAAACCTTTCAAAAACGTGGAATGAGCATACAAATCTCAGTAAGGGATATAAAAATATGGAAAGGAAACCTGAGTACATGTCTACATAACAATCAATAAAATCATACTTTACCCATAAAACATAAGAACTTTAACATACGTCATCAAATCATGAATAAATCATAGAAATCATAAGACATAAAGGTAACTTTATGCATTCATAACATTCTTACGTAGGGAGTAACCCTCTTGGTTATGTTTGGAATACCCATCATAGTATATTCCATAAATATCTTTGGATAAACCTTAACGTTTAACTCCTTCACGTTACCCAATGCATTGGAGAGGTATATCAGGCTCACCCGCCCTTAGTTTATCAGGGAACCACCCGTCTTCATAATAATTCCCAAGAACCATAACATAATCATATCACATAAAACATGAATAAAGGAAACATAACTTTTCCACTTTTCAATCACAAGATATCAATACAACACATTGATATAAAAACATTATGAAAACCATTTTCAATACCAAAATAAAAGAAAAGTAAAACATGGTATTTATTTTTCATTCAAAAAAGTTATGGCTTATAGAGGAAGCCGAAACTCAAATAATGGTCACGGCGGTGGAGAAGTCTTTGTCACCACATACGTACGACCCAAAAAACACTCCCTTTTGACGTTTAGTAAACTCTTCATATAAAAAGATTCCTTTTGATTAAACGTAAAATTCAAAGGGGTTTATACACCATATAAAAGAAAGTTGTGTATAAAACAAAATATGCCTCAATGAAAGGAGATTGAGACGAAGTCCCATACCTCGGGTCCGACTTGACTCGATCGTTCTTTAACCTCCTGAATAATAAACTTGAGTTAATTTATACTTTCTTAAGAACATTTTTCAAGTTCATTATTCCTTTTATATCACTTATTACCATGTCATGAACACTATGTAATTATTTATGTTAATAACGGTCGTTTTAACGATCATTGGTACTTGAGTAAAAAATAAACCCTTTTATAATTACAAGTTGTTCATGTATCCATTATATCCAGAGTTATACTCATGATGCAGATATATATATCATATATATCTAGTATATACATGCATTTATAATATTACATAACATTTAGAGGTAAGAAATGAAATGCACCGTTCATGGAGACGGTAATCCGTATGTACGCATGAACGTTACTTTCATTTCTATTTCATATTTTATGGAATGGAATCATAATGATATAAAGGTATATTATAATTACCGTATAATATCATATATAATATCATTAATTCCACCCTTTATACATCCCACATATGGTATTAATGAATCAAATCACTTTGAGGGGGCGGTAGTCCGACTTCCTAAAATGAAGATATCGCGTTTACCTATAATAGAAACCATAACGTTTTTCCATGAATGAAAAATACAGAAGCTTAAGTAAAACATAAACATATTATTTACCATATATAAATATAGTGACATCTTAATGTCCACCTTTTAAGGTGTTAAAAGAATATTGAACAATCATCGTTTCGTGAGGCATAAATTCGCCATCCACGGAAACAGTATGTTGTTTAACCATTAGATGTAGGTGTGTGTAAGTGTATCTCTAATCCTTCTTATAAAAACATCCTATTATATTGAAGATACTGGTTTTGTTACAAAATAAATGAATAAAAATAGTTTAGAGGGTTGGAGAAGCAAAATAAAACATAAGAACACAAGAGAAAACACTACCTTTAAAACGGGTAACTCTTTTTTATTTGAGCTCAAATGCTTACTTGGGAAGCCTTCTTCCCAAAGTGAGGCTTCTAGGAGTAATAGAGGGATGTGGAGATACAAAATGGTCAGGGGTTTTATGATCCAAAGGCTTGAGAGGTGTGGGTAAGGTGGTAGAGGTGGGGGCCTTTTATAAGAGGAGAGGAGGGGCACTCTTGGGAAGTTATAAAAGGTTACTTTATTATAAAATGCTTTTCAGATTTAAAAGGTCCCAAAATTATATATTTCAAGGATAAGGTGATACGAGTTCGAAATCCACCCATACAATAGATGTTTGACATGTGTAGGTCTTATATTTTACATTATCATTTCATTTTATTTAAATCTTTAAATAATGAGGTAATCACTGCATCATCATGGTGACATAAATAATTTAATTTATTTAATTCCTAAAAATTATAAAAAAAATATCATGATGTAGGAAATTTTTTTATCTTTCTAATTAATATTTATAGTAAAAAATATGACTTTTATTACACCATTTAAAAATTGTTTTAGTAAAACAAATCATATTTGTGTCATTTTTTACTTTTACTTTAAATAAAAGGCATTAATGCTATTATCTTACCCAAGTGGCTCCATGGGGTCCCAAAAATTGACCCATGGGTTGTCTTGGTCGGCCATGACACATCCAATAAGGGTAGGACATGTGTATAGGTATTTTAATTTTATTATAATATCATTTTTTCCTTAAATTGCACTAATTACCTATAATCGCGATAAAAAACTTTAAAGTTACTATTCACCAAAAAATTATTTTAATCCCATTGAACCACATTTTACTTCTTAATAACAACCATGTATGTCGGATTTTTGAAATTCAAAACACAGAGGTGGTAAAATTTCTTTTAAATGAAAAATCAGTTTTTTTAAGTACCACTTAGTGGTTTCACTATTCATAAAAAATTGATGCTTTTTAGAAAAATACCAAAACATCACCCTAAGCTATATTTGATATTCCAGATTCAAAAATGATTTTTATTTTACAAAATTAAAAACTTATATGTTACATTAATTAATTTAATAATTAATTCCCGCTGTCAGAGCAAATATCGTGTTTTTTTGAAATAATAAGTATCAAAACATTGACAGTAGTTTAAGTCCAATTTCAAAGTGAAATTAATTCCAACAACCAATATTGGATTAAATTATAAAAATATATTCTAATTTAACTTTAAAACCAATTCAAAAGATAATCTAATCATATAAATAAATTAGATTAAAAAGTGTTTTTGAATTAAAATACAACATTTTTCACTATTCATTAAAAAAATGAACTTTATCAGAAAAATACAAACAATTTACCCAAAGTAAATTTCAATGTACCAATCATAAATAATAAGTTTATTTCTACAAATAGATATTATATAATTTTCAAAAGTTTTATTTAAAAACTGGTTTTCCATCAAAAGGCAGCAAAACAATCTTTTAAAAATATTAATGTATTCCATGCTTAAGATTGGATTTATTCTCATTTTAAGCCTCTAAAACACTATCTAATTCATTAATAGACATATATAAAAATATGTATTATTAATTAATTACTTGGGATGTTACAAGTTTAACGGTTATGTTATAACCTTATACTATAATATAGATCATTTATACATTGGGTTACATGTCACATATGATATCTAATACAAATTTTATCTTTTAGTATGTAGGGGTGTTTCATTCTATCCCACTTAAATAAATTACATCCTTAAAATTTAATTTTATCACAATAATCAAGGGTTTTTCATTTGGAAATATCATTGTTTAAAAACCCATATCATAAAAGGGTTAAAAAAACATCCTTTTTATAAGAGAGAAAGAAAAATGTGACTATCAACTGGAATAAAACATTAATTTGTTACCATTTAGAAGAAGATAAGTGGGAAGTAAATATATGTAAATTAATGAAAAGTGCATATAATTATAGAAAGTGTTAGGGGTCAATGATCCCAAGAAATGGAATGATCAATTGAAATTCAAGGACAACCAACCACAAATATACAGTGATTTAAAAAAAATATTGGTTCAAAATAAATGAAGGTATTAATATATCAATTTGTTTAAATATAATTTTCCTCGAGTTGATAAATTACTTTACCATATAGAATAATAATATATAAAAATATAATTACTTTCTATTTTTCTATTTCATAGGCACAATTTCATATTTTGGTTGTTGTTCGATAATTTTCCACTTCATTTATTACTATAAGAAATGAATATCAAAGGCAAATTTTGTATGCCTAATGCAGTAAAATAAACTTATAATGGATCATAAGAACCATAAAATAGTGACATGTCATTCATTATATTTGTAAATATTTTAAAAAATAAATATGGTAGTTAGATGGTATCCAATATAATACAAGAGTCTCTATTACATAACAGTAATGACGCTAGTTTAACATTAATGTTTATCAGTCAAATTATTTAACTAAAAACAATATCATATTAACTAGGACATCACATAGGAAATTGGTAGGCACTAAAACATTATTATTATTTTGTTATGGGTTCAAGCCCCATGACCTTACTAGATGTGACAAGTTGTCTCCCGACATGTGGGTTGTCCTTTTTTTAAAACCATATTAATAAAATTCCAATAATGCTAACAAATTGTAATGGCCCATAATTTACTCAACATAAAATATTAGATAAAACAAAAAGGTTGATTATACATTAATAAAAACTTATTTATCATTATTATCTCAACATCGATCACTTATTCAGGGTTACCTTCATCAATCATGTGTTTTGCAAGAAGTTAAACTTTCCATTGAATCACATTTCCTAGTCATCAATATCATTCAAAATAAGATCTAAAATCCTTAATTAAATAGTAATGTAATTAAATCCATATACATTTAATAATTTTTATAAACATAATATCATTGACTAAAATTATCATTTAATATAATTCTTGATTCCAAACATAAAAAAATATTCATTACACTACATCATTAGTAATAGATAAAGATTATCATTGATCCTGTAGATTATTTTGAGGTATATTCCTTTAACATTTAAAGAATTCAATTAAATAGTGACCCATTTCATTATTTTTGACTCAATTTAAATTGGTAGACTTTTTCTTTCGCTTATAATCATGACCATGGTGGTGTTTTTCTCCACACTTGAAGAAAACTCATTTTACTTTTAAGAATGTATCAAGGTGTTTCATTATATAAGTATTACTTTACCTTATCCAATTTTATATCCTTTTTTTCCATCCTATTATTCTCTAAATTCCCTCATAATCCATAAGATTTGGATAATTATTTATCCATTTTAAAAGCACACGAGACTATATCCTCATATGATGATAATAGTGGGGAAACTTGTTCCCTTAAAAGGATTGGATTGAGACCATCAAATAAATGGAGATTATTTTCTTTTTATTATGTAAATTTTTAGAAAAATACCTCTATAAACTTTTAAATTTCGATTCATACTTTTCAAAATTTTCATCTTCCAACATTTTTATATTCCTTTTTTAGACTGAGGTATTGTTTCTCCATATCCTCTCATTTTTCCTGAGGAAAATATTTTTTCCAAAAAGAGTATCTTGAAATTTTTTCATTTAGTGTTTTGTATTTATTATTAATACTTATTGTTTTTAATTAATGACCACCATTGATCCACATCCCCTGAGAAGATAAATGTGCTTGATTACCTTCTCCCTTTCATTACTTCTCAATGTGATAAATATCATCTCTAAAGAAATTACCCATTTCTCAGCGAAAAATAGATATTTATTCCCATGATATTATAGAAGTTGTTGGTTCATGAAGCGGTCGAAAACTACTACACCACATATGGATTAATAGGATACACAATTTGAATTTTTTTTACTCATAAGATGAATCTTCTTCCTAAATATGGTTATAATTTCATCCTTTTTAACTCCATCTCTAACTCTAGTTTCATTTTTTAACTAGGGGTAAATCACTATATGTGGTATTCTCATTGATAAAATATTCATTCCTTCCATTAGGTGACATTTCTAAATAATGTAATTTACCATATAAAATCATAACATTATGATAAATAATATATAATCCCAAAACCAGTGAAAAACCTAACAAAAAATGAAAATTTTATGCATAGATAATATCTTATTCATAAACACAGTTCCATTATAAATGTTTTTAAATCATTAAATTATTTTCAATTTCTTTATAATGGTTTACTAATACTATGTGAATTAATCAAATCATATCCCTGTAGGAGTGAAAAACCATGTGCATAGTAAGGACCATTATCATGCACCACATAATCAAGTCCTTACCAAAACTATAAGATATTATTATATTCTTATCCTCAATATCTATATTATGGATATGTTTCCTAATATATGTTTTTTTAATCTAGTGCCTAATGTTTCTACTAATCTTCCTCTCATACCAACTGTGGCGACCTAGACCACAATAATTTAGTGTCCGATGTCTGATGTATTACCTTGGTATAAGATACAAGGTATCACATCCTGAAGTACAATTTATTTAATAGTCTTGGTAAAATAGATACATATTTAAATTCAAATTAAATTTAAAAAAATTAAATAGAAAATTTATTTTATTTGATAACACAATTATTACCCCTATAAAATACCTATATATAAATTATAAATCACTTTTAGACATTCTGGGGAAAAATAAAACATAATAAAGTGGTGAGATAAAATGCTTAGTAAGGGTAAGAGTAGAGTAAAAGATAAGAATAAATAATTCACAATTAATATATAAAGCTAAATAACTAAAAAACCTATCATATAATAAATAACATGATCATAATATGGAGGAAATAAATTATTATTACATAATTCTATATAAATAATAACATGAGTTTGAAACATAACCATGTATAATCTAACTGATCATATAATTTTATGCAATATCAATAATTTAATTCAAAATAATGCAAATAATAATTCTATAAATATAAAACATACTTTTGAGGCCTTGTTACAAGACATATAAATACCATTTAGTCCTCTTACCAACACATCTATATAAATGGTTATGGACTCTTTAAAAACATAATCTAGTTTGTCTCATGAGACCTACCGATGTATAATCGGGTTATATCATCCCATCTCATCACTTACTAAGCCCAAGACATTCTACAGATGAAAGGGATAAAACAAAATACACATAAACATTCTTATTTAAACTAGAATGAACATTATAAATACTTTACCTAATCAATAATTATAATCATAAACCATGTAGAGTAAAATAAATGGTATCAAAAAAGTACATCACTAGTCAAAATGATCATCAAACATCTAAGAAAAGAATAAGGATGATAGCGTTGGATTATTTCCCTATTAAAGCATAAGTACTATAAATTTTTTTTTTATAAGTAAAATTATTTAGAAATATAACTTATATCATTTCTTGAGGAACATATAATTTCTTTGAAAATAAACATTTTTATTTTAAAATGTGAAAATTCATAAAATGTTATAAAAATAATTTCTTTTATAGTCAATTTTAAAAAAAATTAATTTCAAGAATATAATGAAAAAAAATTCTACAAATTTTTTTAATAAAATTTAAAATTAATCTTCTGAAAAATGATTGTAGGTAATTCTATACATGTCATATAAGTAAAAAAGATATTTACATTTTCATTGTAAAATGTTTTGAAAAGTTCACCATTCTGAAAATTCCAAGAATATTCCATTCAATCAATTTTTTATTAAGTAAAACATGGGAAAAAATTCATTAATAAATCATTTTTATAATACTAAAACATTTCTAGGATAATGTTTTCAAAATCATGGTTTTGTATAAAAAATTATTTTTTACCTAAGATATAAATAAAGTCAGATATTATTAATACATTTTCTTATTCCTTTTAAGAATGAAAGAGAAGAAAATTGTACTATTACAATAAAATATTTATGAATAATTATAGTAGAATAAAATAGATTGATTTACTATGGAGACATAAAATAATTTCATAAAGGAATACTTAAAAAAAATAAATTTTGAATAATGATAAGATTCTAAAATTAACCCTCTACCACTTAGGTAAATTTTGAATCATAATAACCATGAAAAAATATCTCTAAATGATAATTTAAAAACTATAAATATAAATTAATTAATGTTTTAACTAACAAAAAATGGCATTACATGCACCAAAAAAAGAAATTAGGGTTAAATATGGCGTATATCTAATGAAAGTAAAAGTGAGATGAGAATCCCTTTACTTGATCCCAGCTCATCATCTAAATTCTATATATTCCTAAATAATAAATATAAGTTAATTATTTAATTTTTTAATAAATTTTTTGATGTTTATTATTCATTTTATTTTTATTTTTAACATTTATATAATATTATATAATTAATTATGTTTACACCGGGTGTTTTGATGGTATATGACTTATGTGTCAAAAATGAATTTGGGAGGATAATTATTGGTCAAAGAGGTATTTATTTTAAAAAATATAGATTAATAACCATGAAATAATTATCCCATATATACATAAATTATATTTTTAAAACCAATCTTGAATTAAGGTATTGAAATATGAACTATGTTACAATCATAGAGATGCTACGACGTACGTACGCATGTGTAACATTTCTATTATTTCATTGATCATTATGAAATGATGGGAATTAGTATATTATCTTTTAAAAATTATAACAATATCTTATATACCATATTATTTACATAAATAAACTTATATATATCATACACATAAGATACTGAATCTTCTTAAGGTATTCTTTTGTTTATGTTTTGGTTTGGCCTCTTCTTTTTGTCTAGATGAGTGTTTCCCCATGTTCCTGTGAAACTCTAAAAGTGTTTCGGGGGTTCGGGACATGAAATAGGAGGAAAAGGGAGTTCCTGCGAATGTTGCATGGTTTGCGCATAGATAGTTCAGACCATGCCAAGAAACCTAGGTAACCATGTTGCCATGGATAGTGGCTTACACACGGTTTGTGCACAATTTTGAAAACCGTGCAAGATCTCCAGGAAACTGTGTGAAGGGGGTGAATTTTAGGTAGTAGCTTCCACACAATTTGTGCACAGTTTGTAAAATTATGTAGGAAACCATGTGACCCAGAAACATTGAGAAAATTACAAAAATCCCACCCCATGATTTTAAAACCCAATTCGGTATTTTCATTCATTTCTAACCACTAAAACCTAGTGACAAACTTGGAATAACCAATCATTAAAGAGATGTTTCTTCTTATATTATTGGTTGTTTTTGATGAAATTGGTAATGGATTGAAGATTCAGGTTAGTATAATCCTCTCCTCCCTTCTCTTTTTCAGATAAGGGCTTCCAGTTTTTCCCATCTCACAACAAGAAAACCGCCTATTAGCGGCGGTTTATAGAAATCGCCGCTAAACTGGGCGTCGACAATATATTAGCGGAAGTTTTATGAATTCATCATCAGTCAAAGAAAAGTGTCATAGTACCTCATTTCTCGGCATTTGTTGGTAAATTTAGCGGCGGTTTTATGGGCTATTTAATTAACAGCGGCTATAATTGCCGCGAAATTCAGGCGTGTCATGCGCCTGCTTAGCAGCGGTTTTAACCGCCGCTAATTCCGGCGTGATTTGAGGCAGTTTTAACCACCGCTAAGTGTATTTCTGATTAAATTTAGTGGTGGTTTAAACCGTCGCTAAATGTATAACTGGTAAAACGTTAGCGGTGGTTAAAACCGCCGCGAAATGCTGACCTGAAAAAAATAGCATTTCTGCTTATACTGAACCACTGCCCTGAAAAACAAACCAAAAAAGAATTATAAGAAAAAGAAAATTCTTAATAACAATTACATGGCCAATTCCTCTTGTAACTAATATGAAAAACATCATTTAATAACATCAAAGGGGCCATGCATTAACATACCACATATCAACTTCTACAGAAAGATATATGGGATTCTCAAACAACAACTAGGAATTATATATCAACTATCACTACTAATATGGGAAACATAATTTCATAACCTTTTCATCACATAAATACATCACCTCAACCCCATAGACATTTAGAATCATGGGAAAGAATAGAGCATCAAGAATTTTGGTAGTATTCTGATGCTTATAACGCTAAAAATGATCACATATCCTTCAAAATAATAATTTAAAAGGGTCACTAATTTGATAAGGTATATTACCCTGTTGAAAATGGCCATGATGATGATAAAAATAAGAATGTTTTGGAATGGATAGGTTGAGAGGTTTCCCTTCTACCATTCATGCTTCTATAACCAACATGAAGACCCAGATTCCCAAATGTGAATCCCCAACAGAGAAGAGCCCTCCATTTAAAAACATGGCCAAGTATCCTGCTAACCAAAGACTTAGGGATACATGTAGTCTCACCTGGTAGCCCCATGAGTCATACTCTCTAGCTTCTAGAGTAGCGCAAAATGATCCCATGACATTCCAAACTTTTCGAGAAGGGCATAGATGAGGGCGTACGATAGATTTCTGAGCCCCACATCCATAAAAGAAGATATTAATCCAATCATTGAATGAAATATTCAAATGCAAGTACAAATCCTTTTTCTACCTCTCCTTTACAATGGAAAGAATGATGCCTGCTAAGGTCTGATTCTATTTATTTCCATCCCAGACATTCTCAACGGGAAGAAATTCATCATATGTTTCCACTAATAGAAGTATTTCCCCAAGCTTAAAAATATTTCATAGGACCATTTCTACCTCACCATGGGATAGATAAATAGTTTTGGTTCCTAGAAACCATCAACTAATCAACTCACTATGGAATTATGGTTTATGGTACATGATAAACTAAAAAATATATGTCTTCTCATAATGATGAATATCATGAAATTGATAGGGGAATTTTGTGCAGATCTACCTAACCCAAAATGGCCATGCCCACTCATTAGAGAAATTACCACTAGGGTGTAAATCACACTTTCAGCTCAAGACACTTTTTTGGTTTTCTAGAGAGAATATGAGCATGTTTGGGTAAATATGAGAAATCAATTGATGAGTGAGATCATGAATATATGAAACCATGGTGAATTTTTAAATGTATAATATTTCTATAGGAACGGTGCCACAATTAACTGACTATCCTTAGAAAATATCATTTTAATATAGTCAACAGAGAGTGACAGCATGTGAGACTAAAGGATGTATTCAGGTGAAGAATAGAACTATCATCATGATGTCCAAATCTATATAAAGGTAGTCTGTTCAATAGAAGATAATTTTGATGTTCAGTCAGAATAAGAACCTTTAAAACATCATTGTTATAAAATACTTTGTATCGATGATTGACATTATGGTTCCAGGAAATAAGGTCTCTCTAGTCTACCACATAAGAAGACATTTTAGAAATAGAGGACATATTTAAAAAGAATAGAGAATATATTAGAAGATATGTAACCATTAAGAGAGAATCAGTTGTGCAAATCAAACAAAATAAGTGCATAACATGGAAAACATTACGTGGACCACATTATCGATTCTAGGTCACGAAAATCACATAACCCATAAAACATATTTTGATCACATGATTATTCTTAATATATATAATCATGTTACCATGTGAAGGTCACATGAATCACATAAAGATTAGAAGATCATGAAAAAATCCTCAAGAGACAACCGAATCACATAAGATAGACTAATGGCCAAGGGTGTGCATCAATGTTCAAATAAATTACCATTGATTAGTTCATGGATTGATTAAGTGAGATATTTAGACAAGGTGATCACAAAAAGAGGTCAAGTGACATGATCACATGATTAGGTCTCTTGTATGGTTCTTGTGATGAGGTCATGAAAAGTTGTCTTGCAAAACAATCGCACGAGAGAGGAGGTTTTGAGAGCTATGGAGCTTCATGTCACCGGTCAAATGACCAGCCTCTCACCCTCTATTTATAGGGAACCTCAAGTAATATGAATGGACTTATAGAAGACCAAAATATGTTTTGAATTCCAACCAGAGAAAGCATAAGAGACTCATGAAGTCATTTCGTACCTCATAACTGAGTCATTGTTCCTTCGAACATCACTTTTGTGGGGGGGGGGATTTTTGACGGTAGCCGAATGAGCATTGTATATTTTAGGAAAAAAGAAATACCCAAAGCATATGTATTAATATATATCCAAAGGAAAGAAAATTCTAGCATGTATACATATAGATTAATCACCTAGGTCACAAGGACCATGTGAACTTCAATGAGGCTCATGATCACATGACCCTAGGAACATCATGCAAAGGGGTTATGCAATTCATGTGATCTGTTCCTGATCATGTGAAGCCCCATCAAATAGCCCAATTAATCATGTAAAGCCCCTCTGATTATTATTTTTATCATATGACATGTCATCTAACAATCTCACAATATTTTCATTAAATAAAAGTTAGAAAATAGGGAAGCTTCATGGGAAGGGATTTGCATTGGTTTTCATGTGATGTGGTTACGTGCCTCATAAAAACTATTAGTGATCATGAAAATCACCTCAGAAAACCTTCTTGATCTAGTGATATCCATTCAACATGGCTGTTTGGACATGAAACACCCTAATGAGTCCAATTCCCAAAGCTGAATTTACAAAAAAAAACATCAAAGAGCATATTACCATAGAACATCTTACCAATGAAACAAACACATCATTCTCTTTACCACCTGAGGTTATTGTGATCATTCAAGGTTATCCACTGAAGCTCCTCTAAGACCAATGGTTTTTAAAGGTTCCATACACCACACATGTTATATATACAAACCAACCTTTCCCATATTTGTTCAACACATCAACAATACTACTCATGGTCCGATGATGCATCATCACCCTCTCCACCTCCATCTCCTGCTGCCACCTATAAGAACATTATATTGAAAATTAAATATTGTTGCATATTTATAATTAAACTTAAAACCAATAAAAGTTTTCAAACTAAATTATTTTGATTTTTTGTGACTTACCTGCTCACCACCACTCGGTGCACTACCACTGGGGGCATATCTACTCATCTGCTGATATAAATCAGTCAATGCTTTCTGCATAGTGGATATCTGAGCCCCTTGGTCTTGAACTGTGACTCGTAGAGAAGAAATCTCCCTCTAAGCATCTTCAGGTATGGGCTGACTATAACCAAGAGTAGATACGGCTAGAATCCTTGATGTCCTGCTAAAGACCTCAGATGGTACGGGTCCCAGACCCATCCCACACACTCTTCCAGGATGCTCCTTCCCAAGGACTTGAGCAACCAGGTCATCCTGGGAGACTGAGTAGGACTGCCAAGGATTGGCATCCCATAGTTCTTTAATTTTTACCTATAAATAAAATATCAATACATATTAACACAGTAAAAACTGATAAAAAGTTATTATAATAAAAATTTGACTTCATACCCCAACTTCTTTGGAAGGCTCGTTAACAAAAGAGCCATTTGATTTTCTGTGAACATCCAACCACATTTCAGTCTGGGAGGCTTTGTGCCCTAAATTCTGTGACTGCATTAAGCAAAGATAAATAAAAAATTCAATATATTAAACAGATAATATTGTATTATAAATATTTAAACTATTTAAAATATTACCATTGACATTCGGCTTCTAGAAAATCTTTTTGAGCCCACTGTGTGAGGGATGACTTGCTTCACCCTGTTTGATGCATTCTGTTGTGATAGATCCTGAAATAAATAAAATGCAATTTAAAAGTAATGTATCCAATGTCATCTCATCTTCATATACATGTATTAATGTAAAATGAGGATAATATAATAATATATATTTCAATACCATCCACTTCTCATCACGATGCCTGTCAACAAAAACATTCCACTATACTTTCGGTAACCCACTGGGTAGGTTATCATACATTTGTTCCAAGGATAAAGAAGTATCATTGACATCACACCACAATCTCCATTTTAAATATTTCCATTTTTTACCAAGATTTTTCAAAGTCCACTTCTGTGCTATCACATCAGCAACTGGGAATTGGAAGAACATCTGTATACAGAAAATCATTTGGAACATATTAGTAACATGACATTCAATTAAACCATAATGTAATAAAATTACCTTTATTTGAGAATCGAAAACTTCATTTTTCCAGTTTGGAGGCATATGTATCCAATCATCATATGAAATGGGAAGGGAAATGGGCTCCGCTGCCAACTGACCTATAATCTGGCCACGTAACCCCGCGACATCATCCGTTGTGACCCCATAAGAATCAAATGGCACGACTATCTTTTGGCCATTCAAGTTCCAAACATATGATATTTTTATGTGTTTCTCCGTGGTTTCATTTTTTTCATCTTCAATGAGTAAACAATTAGTATAAACAAAATGTAATAAATTTATTTAATTAAAATTTATACCTATGACTGTGACCCTCTAGTATGTCCGGGATGAACTTGAAGGGGTCTGTCGCTGCCCAACTGATTAGGCACCTGTAGGGGGAGTCGACGACTCAGCCTCTAATGGGATTCCCTCTAATGGTGTGAGAGATGGTGCAGGGGGAGATGGTGCGGGGGTGTAGGCAGCTGGTTCCTCAGATGTCGTGGGGAGGGACCCAGATGGATCATCATCCGTCGCAGAACTAGAAGAAATAGTATACCGCTTCCTCCTTGGAATTCCTGTCATATAATCAAATAAAATTAATTTTAGAATATATATTTCAAAAAAATTAAGCAAAAAAAAAATTAAAAATGATAATAGATGCCCAGTACTGACAAACAAAATATATATAACAATGATAATGAATGACTGCAGAAATGAAACAAGTGGTTACAGCATGAATGAATAATTGTACATACAACAATTTTCCCCTTAAATCATGTCGTTTTCCTTCTCCATTGCTTCATCCACTTCATTCATCCTTGCAAGACTAATATTTTCAATATCGTGATAGACAAATAATTCTGCTTCCTGTTTTTGATGACATTCAATTTCAGAGGTCAAATCTTCCATTTCATCACCCATATCATACAAATCTCTTTGTATTACATATGTAACTACACTCCACCCTTCATCCACAACATCATTCACATAATATACCATTTTTTCTTGCGATGCTAAGATATATGGATCATGCATCTCATGATCACCAACATCCATCAAGTGAGAGAAGTTCACAGAAGTAAATTGCAATGAATCTCTTTTAACACCTCTGATAATATCGACCCATTTGAATTTGAATAAAACAACAGAAAAATGTCCATGGTAGTTTAATTCAATAATATCATGTAGGTTTCCATAGTATCCCACTTCATAAAATGTAAATATACCACTATTCTGTGTTTTCAAACCCACTTCTCGATCGACTGTACGAAATTTAAATCCATTCACATTATAAGCGTCGAACTTTCTAACTTGCTTTATAAGACCTCTAGCAAGAAACTTCAAATCTTCTGGCAAGTATGCCCGAGTATCAGTATTCATGATCTGAAAAAAGAAATATAATTTAATAGATTTACAAATTGTATGTGTCAAACTAATATTCATATTTATTGCAATATTTATGAACTTACACGTCGTGCAAACCATTTTACAAGCTCTTTATTCACAGCTTTCATTATATCTTTCTCATTTCGTGTTCAGCCTCTCATTCGTCTCTTTGTTTGTATCCTCAACTCTTCAATAAATGGATCTGAAATTTCACTATTCATTAGCACATCTCTATGTGCCTGTAATAATTCCAATTCTGTCAGTGTCACATTAGAGGTCCTCCCAACTGATAGGCCAATAGCATGAAATATTTTTGATTTCTGATGCATTTGAGATTGAGTTAATGTGTCGTCAACACGTCCAACTCGATTAAATCTTGTCTCAATATCATCTAAATACCTGGAACAAAAGGTAAGACACTCCTCATCCAAATAGCCTTCAACAATAGAGCCTTCTGGTTGAGGTTTATTTTTCACGTATGATTTCAAATGGCCAAGATATCTGTAAAATAAAATAATAATATTATGCATTTATTTAAATGTCAAAAATTGTTTATTTAACTGGAAAACATATAAATAAAATACCTCTCAATTTGATACATCCATCGATAATGAACGAGGCCTCCTAATTTATCTTTTTCAACCAAATGCACAGTTAAATGCATCATGATAATAAAAAACGATGGAGGAAAGATCATCTACATTGCACAAAGAGTCAATAAAAACCTCTCCTGGAGGTTTTCAAGCTGAAATGGATGTACAACTTTCTCACATAATTGGCTGAAAAATGTGCAGAATTGGAGTACAACAACAGTAACTTTTTCAGGTAATAATGTATGCAATGCCAATGGTAGTAACTGCTGTAACAAAATATGTGAATCGTGACTTTTCAATCCATGTAACGTACGATTATTCAAGTCAACACACCTTGAGATGTTACTCGAATACCCATCAGATACCTTCACATTCCATAAAATTTGAAGGAACATATATTTATCCCTATTTTTTATTGCGAAAATGGTCGGAGCATAATTTTCATTCTCATCTGGACAGAGATCGTGTTTTATGTTCATTACTTGTAAGTCTTTGCGAGCATTAAGATGATCCTTCGACTTTCCTTTCTCATTAAGTAATGTGAAAATCAAATTATCACAGACATTATTCTCAATATTCATCACATCAAGATTGTGGTGCAACAAATTAAATTCCCAATATGGAAGTTTGAAGAATATACTTTTTTTCTTCCATTGTAGCGTTTTGATTTCACTTGACGGTGCACTTCAGACCCATTTTCCGCTATCATTCAAATAATGAACCTTCCCAAATTCTGCTTCAACATTTTCAAGCTGTGTCAATATTTCAGAACCGGTTAACAACTTTGGAGGTGGTATACAATCAATGAAACCATTAAATTTTGATTTGTTCAGCCGAAATCTATGAGATGCATAGAGAAATCTTTGATGGCATAAGAAGCACCATTTTCTACTGTGAGGTAGCCGTTTGGGCTCAAAATCAAAGTCACAAACGGGACAAGCCAAACCCATATAAGTGTTCCAAACAGATAAATTCCCAAAACCAGGGAAGTCACTAATGGTCCACAGTAAAGCAGCATGCATTTTGAACATTTTTTTAGAAGAAACATCAAATGTCTCAACACCGTTACTCCATAACTCCTGCAATTCTTCAATCAAAGGCTGCAAGTGTACATAAATATCATTTCCAGGCATTTGTTTTTCAGGAATAATCATTGAAATTATAAAAGATGATTGTTGCATACACATCCACAGAGGCAGATTATAAGGGATCAAAACAGCTGGCCAAATGCTATATCTTGTACTCAAAGTCCCAAATGGGTTGAATCCATTGGTAGCCAATCCCAATCGAACATTCCTAGGATCAGCTGAGAAATCTGGATGTAATGAATCAAATGTATTCCATGATTGGGAATCTCGTTGATGTCTTATTAACCCATCGTTGTTATTATCTATAGAATGCCACTTTATGTGTTCGGCGGTTTTTGAAGACATGAATAATCTTTGCAATCATGGATTCAAAGTAAAGTAACGCAAAACCTTTGCAGGTGTGTTAATTTTCTTCTTCTTCATCAAATTATGTTTAGTCAGACTTCCAACATCACCCTTTGACTTATATATAGAAGAAGAACATTTCTTGCCATTCTATCTACTTGAATCCTCTCCCCAATAAAGCATACAATCATTGGGACACACATGTATTTTTATATAATTCAGACCAAGCTTGTTAACAACTCTTTTCATATCATAAAAAGATTCTGGGATTTTTGCTTTAGGAAATACATCACGAATCAATTCCAATATCATGGACATTACCTTATTTGTAATTCCACATAGACATTTGATATGGTACAACTTCAGCAGAAATGAATGCTTTGAATTTTTCAAACACCCACTATACAACTCTTGATTTCCATCGTCAACTAAATCATGAGATGCATTTTTCTCAGTGAAGTTTTCCGTTACATTTGGCTCTAAAAAATCAAGAGGAGGATCCAATTATATGTTCCAATCTTGATCTACTTGTGTTACAGTATCAAAAACATCACTTTTCATGTTGAAATTTGTAGCACCCTCTTCTTATTGTTCTGCTATGTTTTGATGCTGATAGTGGTGTCTTTCAGTGCTGAATGCATCATTTATGAGGTTTTCCATTTCATTTTCCATTGTCGACGAACTTGGGACCTCATTCTGTGGATTAACATCAGTGCTCAATCTTTCTGTATTGTTCTATTATCCATGCCAAGTCCAACACAAATATTGACTAGGGAATTGCTTGAGTATTAAATGTTCATAAACTCCATCTCTCTTCAACCATGTTCTCAATTTACATTTAGGACATGGACATCTTATTCTCCCTTCAACATATTGATTAGAAATCGCAAAATCTAAAAACTCATTCAAACCCTTAACATACTGAGGTGTGTTCCTCGGTAATGTGATCCAGATTTTATCCATGTATATCACAATGTGCCTACACAAAATATACGATAGTGTAAGATTGCAGAATCATAATATAAGAAAGATGACCCATTGATCATAAATTATGCATAATATAATAAAGATGATTCATTGATCACATTTACCACTTACTTAGCATGCCCAGACAAACCAAACAAGTCTGATCCCTAGGAGACAGCGTGAACACCTCATTGAGGAGCAGTAAGAATATCGGTTTACACAATTATCATAACACTGTCAATCACACATTTCTGTTGCCTCAAACAACACCACCTTGAAAGTGATGTCATTGAACACAGCAAAGATGCATGATTTTCATACCATTAGTACAATGATATTACTATAAATATTTATCCCTTATATGACACCCTTTGAGACTTATCATAGGCTAGCTTGTGCAATTTTAATTCATCCACTTGGATATCCATAGTGGGGTTCTCATTAAAATCTCTATTAAAAACTAATTAATGATGTATGTTATTTTCACATAAATATGATTTGTGTTTAGTAATATAAAAATTTATCTTCAATATTTCAAACAACTCATATTAAAAAAATCATGCAAACCATAAAATTTGGATTTGATATAATACAAAGGACATGTACAATTTTTTACATCAAACATTTATGTATATTTCAAGTCCTAAGCACATTTATTTTGAAGTAATTATTTAGAAATGAATTTACAACATTAACACAAACTATTATACTTAATTCAATCATAATAAATTTAAAATATTTAGTAAGTGACACTAGTTCAGAACTTATAAATATCTTTTCAAACATGTTTGAGAATCTCATGGTGATAAATAAAATGTTCGTACTAAAGATATCATTCGGCATGAGTATGTAAGAAGATAATTTTATTGTAAATCATATTAACAACTTCAACATGATAAGAATTCAATTGGAGTTAGTGATGGTGGATTTCAAGGATCTGGAATGGGTGTTGTTGTTACTATCATCACCCCTTGAATCTTAGAATGCAATGATCACTACTATGAGTAACTTGAGTACAAATAATGACACAAGAGTTGTACCTCTGGTGGTAGAAGGTACTACCTCCAGACTAGTCATAGTAGACTGCATAGCATGCATCTCTCTCACCCCTCTACTATATGATCTGACATGACTCCCCTTTACTTACCCTGCTGGCCGGTACTACTACTATTGTACAAGAGTACTATGTCCCCTTCCTCAGTGTAAACATCTGTTGGAAATCCAGTTATTGGTTTGTGGAGGAGAATCTATGAATTTTCTAGAATTTGGGGTTTCTCTAGATCCCCTACCACTACTCTGCTCCTGAGAGACTCTGGAAAACCTATGTAGGTAGCTTGACCTCCTAAAAGTGTGACACTCCTTAGTAGGGTGAGGACATTGAGTGTGTCTATGTGTCTAGTCAAATGGTGGATTCTCTTGTGTTAGGATGAATCACTGATAGTATATATCAATCAGGTCTAAAATATTATTACACGACATATTAGTTAATTCATCCCATCACTTATTAATTTTACCATTTATTCCTAATTTTCAAATCCTCCTATCGATACGAATCACCAAAATCTTCGTAAACCATTTCCTATATTTCACAGGCAATGTAAAGATCTTTAACTAAGCCATGATTCCAAAGGATCTCATAAAATAGTGTGGGTTTGGAACACCACAAATGTTAATTCAAGTCCTAACCATAATGATAAGAGTGAAAAAAGGGATCCTTGGGAGGGATCAACAAGAGGATTTTGGAAATAAGGGATAATTCCAATTATTTAGGTTGTGCATGTTGCATGTCGATGCGATCATAGTTTTTCACATACTAGCATAATCAGAACAGACTAAATGGAGATTTCCAAGACCACCCAACTCAAAATAAGAAATTTTTTTGAAAAATCCTAATGTTTGTGGTATCAATTTGATTCCCCCTTCCGTTCAATGAGAACTATAATTTTAATAAACAATAGATCAAGAAGAGGAAGATGAACTAGAAGGTTTACCTTAAAAATCTATGTTAAGAACACCAATATCCAACATGGTCTTGCTTATAGATCAAAAAGGATTATCATACGTCATCCATGGAAGGTTTTATGGAATCATAAAGGAGATAAGAAATTTTAGAACATAGGTGTCAGATTTTTAAAATTCTTGGAAGATATAATTCATGATGTCAATTGGGAATTCACATCATGAATTCCTCAATTCCCATATATGTTGAAAAATTTATCACCTCATTTTAAAAAATGAATTAAACTAATTTCATGTCATGAATATATTTAATGAAGTGAATTATTGTTTCGCGGATTACCCAAATCAACTAATCCACATAATGAATTGGGAATTCATAACATTAATTCGTGGGAATTCATAACATCAATTCATTTAAACCTTGTTTATTAAGCCTTTATGCACTGAATGGTGTTATTGGTATCAAGAATGTTCAACTAGAAATTAATTCTAAAAGGGCGAAGGAGTTTGAAAATTCCTTAGAAGAGATGAATAATATGAATAAAGATAAAATTGAGAAGATAAAGAAATAATGTAATGATAGATAGAGATTATTTGAGGTTGAGAAGAATATTCTTAGATTAAAGTCACTAGAATTGGAAGTGAAGCTGAGAAATCTTGAATCAACTTAGGAAGAATCTTCCCCATTAGATAAAAGAAAACATTCCACTATGAATAGTTTTTTCAAGAGTCTTTTTTGAAAAAAGACTCATGTTAGTAGAAAAAAGATCTTCATATCAACTCTATATCCATCTATAACATGTTATTGGAAAAGGTAACCCTTTATCTGGTCGAAAATATTTGTACTTTTGTTTTCTTATCAATAAGTACAAGTCAAATTTCAAATATGAGAAAATATAGGTGAATAAAAATGATGATAAAATTAAAAATGTTTCAAAGGTGGTTGTGATCAAGTATAGGAAGATCATCTGCCAATAAGGATCCCAAAATAATTTTAATTCTACTAAAAAACAACAAGTTTAAAAAAAACTAAAACTAAATAAAATAGAAAAAGATTTATTGGACACCATTTGTGCTTTTAGAGGTTTGGGAACAAGGATATCAAAGGTTATCACAAAATTATAATCTATAAATATTAAAAAAGGCCTATATTAAGGGTGACCAAAACTAAATATAATAATAATTCTACTATATAGAAGAAAAGTTCCTAGAATAAACAAAATATCTCTACTATAAATAGATCTAAACATTCATAGAAAATCTGTATGTACAATAATAAATGGTGTCACAGTTATGAAGAGTGACGATATATACCATGAATAAATTATATGCTAATATGAATAGAATACCATGATAAATGAATAAAAAAGAATAAAATTAGACAAGTCTTCCTTGAAGTAGATACAAATGTTGTGAGACAACTACACCCAAGGTTTAATAAACAAGGATTAAATGAATGGAAACCTAACTCTAAGATATTTATCCAAAAACATAAATGGATACATACCTGGAAAAGATGGGTCACCGGAGATGGAGGTCACGGTGTCACCGGAGACAGAGGTCGCGGGGTTTCCGGAGGTCACGGGTCGCCGAACAGTTGGGGGTCGCCGGACGGTTGGGGGTCGAGGGTTGCGGGTCGCCGGGGGGGTTAGGGGAAGAAGGGAGGGTGCGAGGGTTTGGGGGAACGATCCGGGTGGGGGTAGGGAAGGGTCAGGATTGTTAAAATAAATTACGTGTTACGTGGCGGTTTATTAAAAACTGCCGTGAAACCTTTTGGTGAAAACGTTTAGCAGTGGTTTTTGTGAACTGCCGCCACAAAACCGCTTCTAAACCCGGTTTTTCTTGTAGTGTCTCCTGCCAAAGATCTAAACTCCTTTTTTTTCAGTGAAAAATAGGTTGGGATTTCAAGGATTGTTTGAATCTAGATATATGGATATAATTAAGATTGTGGTCATTGTCAGATTCGACGTAGGTGGTCAACAAGTATTATGCCGTAGTTTAATTTTGGATTTGTGCATGAAAGTTGGTGTTATTGTTTTCCAATTTTAATGTTCTTGGTTCTGTTGAAGTGTTTAATACAAATGGGTGTCTAAGTGACCATTGTAAGCACTCACAATCCCCGTAGGATGATTTAAGGATGACTTGACCATTTTAGGGCCACACAGGGGTGTGCCGGCAAACCCGAACTCGGAGTGTGGTAGGGTTAAGTGGCGGGTTTCCGAATAAGAATGTGAAAACCATTTTGAATGTGTCTTAATAATTTATTATATTATTAATGGAATAATGATAAATACTCCTAGGGAGATAAAGGCATAATTTATTGTTGTAATGACATGAAAATGAGTAATTGAGTTGAAATAGATTATGTTGATTGTTTAGGAATTTAGTTAAAAATTCGTAAGGAGATTAGGGCATGTTAAAAGGTGAACATGAAATTGGGAAATGGAATGGTAAATGGGGAATGTGTCAATGTTTTGTAATAATTGAATGGATGAAATTTTGGAATGGGTTAATACATGAGAACTAGGTGGTACAGCAAAATGATTGAATGTAATAAAGGGATTGTGTTATGTGATATGAGAAATCTACTTGAAATGCATAAGTGGGTAAATGATTGTGAAATGATAAATTGGAAAAATGGGTTAATGAATGGTCTATGATGAATTCAGATAATGCCTAAGGGATTGTTGAATACACCTAATGGGTTAAAGAATAGGAATGGAAATTTGGCAAAATGAATATAAATTGTACATAGTAGATGTAATAATGGGTCATGGTATAGTATTAATTCCCATGTTGCTGTTGTGAATTGTAATATCAAATGGATTTGAATATTCTTGGTTGTGTTATGGTATGGTTGTGAGTAGTTGATAAATAAGCATCTGTACATGGATTGGTAGATTGGGGTACTGACTTGAGGTTCTATGACCACATGTCGAGTTAGACCGAGGCACTAAAATCCACCCCTAAATGCATGGGGTAGGGAAGGGTATGGAGGCTCTATTCCCCTAATGGTTTCATTCCATCCGAACCGAGGCTTCGAGGTGAGGAGAATGTGTTTATTTGATATGTGGATCCCTAGTGAGATAGGGACTTGATTTTTCCCATATTCATTGTGATTGATTACCTTATACCCTTTTGTAGATGATAATTATGCCTATCCCATGGAACATGTTATCAATATGGGTTATATAATGAATATGGTAAAAGAAGTGAAACAGAGATAAACAATAGGAATAAATTAATTGAACTTTTCAAACTTATGTAACCAGAACAATCCATTCTTTACTTACCTTTTATTTTTTACTTTTATTCACTATCTGTTATACATGATATTTTGTATACACTGTTGGTGGTGGCCTACTGAGTTTTTCACTCACACCCTGCTCAGGCCACCATTGGGTACTTGAGCATACCTCTTGGTTGCAGGTCTAGACAAGGGATAAAGCTGTACACTAAGATGTTGATCATTCTTCAATGCGTTGGGTGAATGGTATGTTTAAAATGATAATGATTCGTCCAAGAGTGGTTATCCCTTTTTTGGTTGGTTTGACACTTTTATGTGTAAGTTGGGCAGTGATAGTTCCCTAGTGGAGACTTTGTATTTGATTTGTGAGACCTTAACGGTCATGGTGTATCCTAAGTGGCATGTTTATGGAACCCTTTTAAGGTTGTGGACTTTTGGTGTATGAGGCGTTGTTTGGTAATTTTAGTGAGGAAACTCTCGTGGTTCATGACCAAACGAAGTACATGCTGGACCCTAAGGATAGATCCTAGGACTTGGTTACCTTGTGAGTAGAGTCCTTGGTAGTTGTGCCTTGAATCATAGAGAGGTTGTTTTTCTTGTAATGCCGATGAGTGTTTAAAAATTTGGTGGGGAACCTAGAGTAGATAGTTGTTTGTGTGCTAGGCATAGTGTGAATTGGAATTGGAGTGAGAGTCCCATTCACAAAAATTGCTTTGTCCGTGTCATGATAAGCATGGTTTGGAGAGAGGACCAATGGATTCTTCTAGTTGTGACTCTAATTTAGGGAGTTGGTATCATTAAACCTTCAAGGTAAACTATGAGAGAGGTTGGACATGGTTTTTAGTTTTATTTCGTTGTGTGTCGCGAATATTGTTGTTTTGGATTTTGATAATGAAACTCAGGGTGTTGTATAGTGTGGATTTGGCCTAGAGGGATAAGTGGGAATGTTGGGGGTTGGTGGTGGTATTCGAGTTATGACATGCACTAATAATTCCACAAAAGCAAGGGTGAAAACATGGGAGGTTAGCCCAGCAGTGTAAGTAATGTAGAATATGAAGTATGGAAGATGCTTCCGAGGTTGTGTTAATGTGTATTGAGTATTTCCAAGTTATAGTAATTGGTATAGTTAAACCTAGTTCTTTCATAAGGGAACCCGAGTGCTCGTAATAGGATATATGTTTTGTTTTTAAGGGTTGTATCATATGGATTCCCAACTCACCTGTTTGGATGATGATTAATAAAGTCCCGAGGTTGTTTTGAAGTGGAAGATACAAAGGTGGCTGGAATGTGGTTATGTGCTTTCACTCGATCGTGACACCTTGGGTAAGGGTGTGCATGTGGATGAACTTGTTTGTATAAATGGTTTGGTTGTGGAGGGATGGTTAAACCTGTTTGGAAATCACACCTGAGTGGTGATGGTTAAGTGTTGATGTGACACATTCAGCTAGGAATCTCGAGATCCCAAGAAGTTCATGGTTCCCCATAGCTTGACATCCGAAATGGATAAGTTGGTGGTGGTGTTCTTTGATGACTTCTTAGTGTACCTCAACTAGTGACGAGCATGCCCAACATCTTGACATCATACCAAGTATGTTGAGAAGCTCTGGCTCATGCCAAGAGAAATAAAGGTGCTTGGTTGTATGAGGGACATCAGGGAGTTTACGTGCATGGAAACAGTATATGTGGAGCTTGATGATGGAATGCACACCCTCTATGGTTTTGGGTGAGGTCCCCAAGATAGAACAAATGTCGACAAACGTCATGGGGGCCATTCACTAAAGATCAGAATGGGCATTGGGTGACGTTTGTTTTCTTATTTTGGGAAAATATAGACGGCCATGTCTAAGTTTGGGGTTTGACTTGTGATTTAGTAAAAGATTTGGTGGTTCAAATCCCTCTTGAGAGCAGTGGTAACTATAACAACTCAGTCCCGATGACAACACATACACCCTGCCTTTAACATGGCCATCGGGTCATGGCCCACCAGATACCACCAATTTCCCTGAAGACACATGGTCCCCACCCTAGGGGTCACCCACATGTCTGAAAGGGTCATATGACTAATGAAAATCCCCATAAGACAACACATGTCCTTTCCAGTGTGCTTTGTCCTCACTCACACACACCCTGGAAAACCATCCTGTTCACTACCCTAGGCCAAGCACACTTAACTGTGGAGTTCTAATCATGAAGGCTATTGAAAAGAATGGTGTACCATGTTGACATGAGTCATATCATTTAGTCATTTAACCCTTTATAATTTGGGGGTGTTTCAATCACCCCCACTTTTAGAGCACAACATCCTCATAGTGTCCCCTACAACTCATCCCAGGTACTGCACCACACTTAAGGCTGAGTTCATCCTCTGATACTAACTATAACAACCCTGCTCATTATTACATACTTAAACATGATTTATTACATAAAACCTTCACTTGATACAACATAGAATATTGAGAGGTATAATGTATTTGGGGATTAGTTACATTATATAACAACATAAAACAAAGAACTCAACATCTTCTTGAAAACTTACATTACATGACCACATCATTCCCTCATACTTAGCATTGCAAGGGATAACCTAAGAAAATGCATAAAAAATGGTGAGGTATAAAGCACAGTAAGGGATTAAAAAAGGAATAACATGAAGATTACAATACATATTAGGAAATAGTAAAATCAATAGAGCACCAGAGAAACATGAACCTAAAGGCATGATAAAGCATGATAATCATAACATGGAAATTTGGCAACAACACTTAACATGTAATTAGCATGAGCCAAGACTCATTGCACATGGAGCATGAGTAAACCCTCATTGCACATGAACCAAGAGTAAACCCTAGTTTCACTTGAATTAGCATGAGTTAACACTAATTTCAAATGACGTATCTTGATACTATACTTTACTCAATGCATTGGAGTGCTATTAGGTCCCACACTTCTTAAACATTTCATTTCATGTATAAGTGTGCCACATGAATCATACAACATGGAATCAATCGTCATCATTTATTACATGATAAAGGGATGTGGAATAAATACATGAAGCTTTATAATCAAAAATTAAATGTGAATAAAGGTTAATCACCTTGATATATAAATGGGCTTGGTATTCACTACACAATGACATTGGCTTGGAAAATCGTAGTGCAATTTTGGAAGCATAACGACCTGAAATAAGAACTCCTAAAAAACAGTTGATGAGAGAGAGAATGGTATCTCATCATATTTACATGAAATCGATAGTAAGGGGTCATATAGATACATTTACCAACAAATGTAATGGAATTTATAAACATAATAAAAAAGAATCACTTGGATGTAAAAGAGGAGAGATAAATCTCTCACAGAATTTCGGCATGGAAACTGGTGTACATGGGCGGAATTAATGGGAAAGAAAGGGGTTTTCCATCATAAAAAAATAATGAGGGCAGTATGAGGGTTGGGTGAAATCATTACCCAACATGTTTAATTTAAAATAAGGCATAACAACTTATAGAAATTTGAAAAAAATGAGAAAGGGAGAAATCCATTACTTGGAAGTGTGCTTCCAATGGCTTGGGAGAGGCTTGAGAGAGGCTTCTTGGGAGATTGGGGAACCTTGGGAGGATTTTAGAGAGATGATGGAATATGTTAGATGAAATCAAAAGTCTTTTAGTGAAGAGTAAGTGGGAGCTTGGGTGGGTTTATATAGGAAAAGAGAGTAATTTCTTTATTATTTAGGTTTGGGACACCACACATTAATCAAATCAAAAACACAAACCAGTCCAAGGTTTTTTTCCATGGTTTTTTCCAAAGAGGAGTAAAAAAAAATATTTTATGAGGCTAATGGCCTATGTTCTTGAAATAATATGGTTGATTATGTGGAGGTGAGTCACACTCTCATGGAAACAATTTAAAAAGACAAAATGATTTATAAGTCTTGGAGGGTCCCCTAAAGCTTTGTAAAATAAATCAATCAAATCTAAAATCCCATTATTTTAATGGTAAAATACATATTTAACAAACATAAGTTTTATTGTATTTTATTAAATCACTATTGGGTCATTATGATGTCATAAAACACATTATATATTTAAATTGTATTTAATTTTTACCCAAAAATTCAACTGTCATGGAAAATTATGAAAAATTCACCATTGGATAATTTTGACATCCTAATTAAAAAAATAATATTCATTTTATCTAAATATTTTTCTAAATATGTGAATTTTAACTTCTAAAATAAAAATCCACATTTATTAAAAATTCATGGTTTTTGACAAAAACAGCTTTCAAACCTTAATAAAAATTACAATTGTATTCATAAAAAATTTTATGATAATTTATATTTAATAAAAAGTAATTTATTAATAATAATAATATTTTATTAAAATAATATTTAATTAAAAAATCCAATAATTCATAAACATATATTTCTTAGTTAAATATTAACAAAAAAAATACTATTTGTGCTTTAAAAACTATTTACAAAGTAACAATAATAAAATGATTGCACATTATTTATAAAAAAATATTGTACATAGTCATAGTGCTAGGGTCTTGTTACATAACCCCTTATAACACCCACATCATACTGAAGGGTAAGGTGTGCGCTGGTGAGAGACTCTTGGGGTGGCTTGGATAACATCGATCGGGTGGTAATCTCTATTAACTTCCACTTCTCCCATAGTCAGTTATGCTCAAGCTAGGCTTGGGCTTAGTCAAGAGCAAAGCCCAATTATGCCACCTCCATTCCGAGAACTGAAAAATGGGCTTCAGACAGGGAATGTTTACTGGATGAGGCCATCATTTCCTTTGTCTGATTAAATTGGATTTGTTAAAGCCCTATATTTATACTAAACATGTGGTCACTGTTCAACGACTATATTAGAAATGGTCACAATTCATAACGGTATTTTAAAATCACGAAACATAAAACCAATGAAGTTAAGATTTTTTATAAAGGGTTAAATGACTAAATGATATGACTCATGTCAAAAAGATGCGTATTCTTTTTCAGGAGCCTTCCTGATTAGAACTCCACAGTTAAGCATACTTGGCTCTGAGTAGTGATCCAGATGGATAACCTCTTGGGAAGTTTCCCACGGTGTGTGTGAGTGAGGACAAAGCACACTGGAAAGGACATGTGTTGGCCTGTGAGGATTTTCATTAGTCAGAGGACTTTTTCAGGCACATGGGTGACCCATAGGGTGGGGAACACGTGTTACAGGGAAATTGGTGGTACCTGGTGGGCCACAACCTGAAGACCATGTTAAAGGCAGAGTGTCTATGTTTTCACAAGGGCCTAGTTGTTACATTTTGTATCAGAGGATATGTTTGGTTATTTTTTGGATTAGGATTAGAAAACCCTAGTGAATGCCTCAGGGATAAGAATAAGTATAATAAAAACATCCCTACATTTTGGTGAGTATTGAGTAAGTGGTTTATCCAGAAAATATTTTGTTTTCTGGATACGAGCAGGTAGAGGCGGCTCTGGCATAGATGTACCAAGGAGTGAAAACCCTAACAAGGAGTTTCAGGCTTTACCTAGGGTATCCTGGTACACGACAACACGTCTTACTGAAGTATTGGTTATGAGACTCCCGGGGGATATGCATTGGTTAATTCACAAGCTTAGTATGAACCATTATTAAGAGAATAAAAAAAATTCCCCTAAGAATATATGTTTGAAATTAGACTATAGATAACATATATTGAATCCTATAAATTCATAAGTTATGAAAATATATGTTATTTATAAGTCATATTTGTTTTGATTACCCTTTATGTGTTACCCATATCTTCCCTTTTATTCCAGCCAATGGATTGTAATAGGAGGAGTTAGGATAACAACCGATGTGAAGACCAATGTGATGACTGTTCTAAGGAGATTCCCAATTTGATGGGAGCGGGAATCACAATCATTTTCATGATACTCTATTAGTTAACTCATGAACTGAATAGAAACATGGGCCAAGAGGAACGTTCAACACCCCCTAAGAAAGAAGAAATCTCCACTGAGAGATTCATGAGACAAAGGCCGCCTAATTTTAATTGATCATCCAATCCCTCAATAACTGAACAATGGATCAACTCCATTGAAAAATATTCTCCATCCTTCAATGTTCTGAACAAGAGAAGGTTCTTATGGCTGCTTATCATATAGAGGGTGAAGTCGATCAATGGTGGAAATTGATAAAAAATACGAAGCCTGAGGAGGAGATCAAGGCATTGAAATGGAACGATTTCCAAAAGTTGTTTTTTGATAAAGTTATTCCGCGCACCCTTTGGAATAAGATGGAAAGGGACTTCTTTGACCTAAAGAAAAAAGACAATGAATCTTTTAGAGAGTACAAGGAAAACTTCAAAAGTTATGCATGAAATGATTCTAGATTTGTTGTTACACTTGAATACATGGTTGACCGCTTCTTTGGAAGCCTGAAACCAAGCCTGTGGAAAGCCCTGTCAATCCATGACTTCGACAGCTATGAGTAAATTGTGTGATGTTCCCTCAAGGTTGAAATGAAGATCGGAAAACCTCAGAGGTATATTGGGAATAAGAAGCATAATTTGGAATTCAATTCTGGCTGTCTGATGGATAAATCTAATGGGGATAAGAAAATCCATAATCCTACTTGCCAAAGGTACGGAAAGAAGCACCCTGAAAATTTCCTAAAGCAGACAAGGAAATTATTTTGGTGTGGAAGATATGGGCACCTAGCCATTAACTGCCAACAAGAAAAACCGATAGTTGTGATATAGGAGAGGAATGCTCCATTTTACTCTCAATGAGTTGTTTATTTCTTCAACTAAAAATAACTAGGGAATCTTGTAAATCAGTTCCCTTAGCCAAGAGTTTTCGGAGGCAACCAACAACCTCCAAAGTAGTAAGGGAGAGATTTTTTCCATCACTACTGCCAAAGTGAAATCCAAAAATGAAGTGGTGACAGGTATTCTAGTTATTCTTTCAAGAATAGCAAACAAACTTTTCGATTCAGGTTCTACGCATTATTTTATATCCCTAAATATTAGTAGAAAAATACCAAAACCACCACATATCATGGAAGTGAAGATGCCTGTGTGTACGGAAAATGGGGAAATCATTGCATCCCATGAATATAAATCCTCCCCTATCTTAATCGATAGATTGAACTTCCCGGCGAACCTCATCACACTCCCACTGGTGGAATTGGATGAAATGCTTTGCATGAATTGACTTTCCTATATAGAGCCAACATAAATTTACATGAGAGGGAAATTACTCTCCATGTGGAGAATTGACCCCCGATTCTGTACAAGTGAAAGGAGAAAGATGAATCTTCTTTATCTCCAACATCTCAACCATGTATATTACTACCCTATGAGTACACATATCTTGCTCAGATGACTATGTCTAAGGAGGAAACTATCTTTGAAGACATGCCTATTGTGAGGGAATTTGATGAAGTGTTTTCGAGGAATTGTTTGGTCTTCCTCTTAGAAGATATGTTGAATTCTTAATTGATCTTATCCCTGGGGTATTTCCCATATCCAAGAATATATATAGAATGGCTGTTGTGGATATTGGGGAGCTGAAGAAACTACTACATGAGAATCTGGATAAAGGGTTTATACGCCCAAGTGCTTTACCATGGGTTGAACCTCTCCTCTTCGTTAAGAAGAAGTATGGGTCAATTCACCAATACATCGATTATCGTGAGCTTAACAAAATCACGATAAAGAACAAGTATCCCATCCCACAAATTGATGACTTGTTTGATTAACTGCATGGAGAATAATACTCCTCCAAGATATATTTGCAGTTGGGATATTATCAAGTATCGGTGAAGATAGAAGATATCCCCAAGACTTATTTTTGTACAAGATACGAGCTCTATGAATTCATAGTAATGCCTTTCAAACTCACTAATGCTCCATAAATCATCATGTACTTGATGAATAGAGTCTTTAGATATTACATCAAAAAAATTTAGGTATTCTTTATAGATGATATTTTAATATACTCCATTACTAAGGAGGATCATGAGGAGAATATAAGAACTTTACTAGATACCTTGTGAAAGAATAAACTCTACAAAATGTACAAAAAGTGCGAGTTTTTATTGAAGGAGGTCTCATTATTGGGCCATATCATCACAAGCAATGAAATATTCGTGGATCCCTCCAAGAAACATGTAATAGAGGGATGGCTGAGGCCAACATTGGTAACGAATATCTGTAGCTTTTTGGGGTTAGCTAGATATTATTGATGATTTGTGAGAAATTTCTCATGATTGTCCAACCATCTTACCAAGATAACTTGAAAGGGAGTAAAGTTTTCCTTGAGTGATGAATGTGAAAAAAGATTCAAAGAGTTGAAAAAAATGCTTATCACTGTGCCCGTGATCACATTACCCACAAGTTGAGAACTTTTTTGTGGTATTAAATGATGCTTTGTAGAAGGGCATGGGCTGTGTCTTAATGAAAAATGACAAATTCATTGCATATTCTTCAAGGAAATTGAAGGTTCATGAGTATAATTATCTAACACATGATCTAGAGTTAGCTGTGATGATTTTCAATTTAAATTTTTGGCGGCATTATCTCACTGGGGAGAAGTGTGAAATATATACTGACCACAAAAGCCTCAAGTATATATTCCCATAGAAAGAGTTGAATGTGCACCAAAAAAGATGGTTAAAGCTTATAAAATACTATTGATACTCAATCCATTACCACCCTTGGAAAGTGAACAAGGTGGAAGGTTCTATAAGTAGAAGGTACCCAATTATTATATCATTGATTAGAATTGAAAAGGATCCAATCATCTTATATTTTATGAATATTGACATGGGAATCATAAAGAATGAAACATCATCAATCTTTTTACAATTGATTGCTCAACCATATCTTTTGTAAAGGTTAACAGATGCTCAAAAGGATGATGTTTGAATTCAGAAGAAAGTGGAAGCTATTAGAAAATGGGAATCCTCATATTTCAATGTTAATGAATAAGGAATTGTTAGATTTGGGAAAAGACTTTGTGTTCCATCAAGTCTGGAGCTGAAGAAGGAACTTTTGGATGATGCATATAGTTTAAATTTCATTATTCACCTAGGAAGAAAAAATATGTATCGAGATATCCGAGGGAATTATTGGTGGGATAATAAGAAAAGGAATATTTTTGAATATACATAAATGTGCCTGGTGTGTTAGTAAGTGACGACAGAGAGGCATAAGTCTAAAGGGTTGATACAACCATTGCCCAAAAAGCATGGAAATGGGATAACATCCCCATGGAATTTGTCACTGGACATCCAAAGGCATCAGAAGGAAACCATGAAATATGGGTTGTCGTGGATCATTTTACAATGTCTGCACACTCCATTGAAATTTAGGAGGATTTCTTATTTGATCAACTGGCATAGATATATATCTGGGAAGTGGTAAGGCTACATGGAGTACCACTATCTATTGTATCCGATCGAGATCCAAGATTCATCTCTATGTTTTGGAAGAGTCTTCAACGTGATCTGGATACTGAATTGAACTTCAGTACAACCTATGATCCTCAAACTGATGTCCAATCTGAGTGAACTATTCATACACTAGAAGATATGTTATGATCACGTTCAATGGACTTTAAAGGATGCTGGGATCAACATATTCCTCTGTTTGAATTCTACTACAATAACAGTTTCCACTTGAGCTTCCAAATGGAACCTTATGAAGCCCTGTATAGGAAGAGGTGTCGAACACCAGCACGTTGGGATGAAGTCAGTGAGAGTAAACTATTTGGACAAGAAATGGTCAAAGAAATGGTGGAGAAGGGGAAAACCATTCATCCACATATCAAGGTAGCCCAGAGTTAACAAAAGCGTTTTGCCGATAACCGTCGATGAGACCTTGAGTTTATAGTTGGAGATATGGTATTTCTATGCATATCTCCATGGAAGAATTTCGTGAGGTCTGGAAATAAAGGAAAGATAAGTCCTAGGTACATCAGCCCATTTTAGATTCTTGATCGTGTAAAGGTTTTGGCTTATCGACTAGCACTTACACCTTCCTTGGCCAAAGTACAAGATGCCTTTCATGTACCCCCTCTTAAGGAAGTACATACCAGACCCTTAAAATGTACTATATTTTGAGGTAGTGCTGTTAGAGGATGATCTTTCTTATGAGGAGAAACCAATGATGATCTTAGATCATAGAGAAAAAGTTCTACGAAATAAAACAATGCCCCTCGTCAAGGTGTTGTGGTGAAACCAAAAGTTTGAGGAAGAGACGTGGGAATCAGAGGAAGTGATGAAGAAAAGTCAGTCACATCTATTTTAGTGTGGGAAAAAGAAATTTAGAAAGAGAAAATTATTAAGTGGGGAAGATAGTAATGACCCAAACCTTCATTAATGGAGATTCCTCTTAATATAATTGAATATCTTATTATGGTTATATAAAATGTGAACATCATTGGTTTTATGTTTTGGGATTTTAAAATACCATTAAAAATTGTGACTTTATCTAATATGGCCATTGAATAGTGATAACATTATTAGCATAAATATAGTTCTTTAACAATTCCAATTTACTCATAAAAATGAAGTAATGACATCATCTAGTAGACTTTACACATACGAAGCCCATTTTTCAGAGCTCGTAAAGGAGGTGGCATAATTGGGCTTCACTCTTGACCAAGACCAAGACGAGCTTGAACATGTTAAGCTTTAGCAGAACTGACTATGGGAGAAGTGGAAGTTAAATGAGATTACCACCCGAGCAATGTTATCCGAGCCACCCCAAGAGTCAGTCACCACCACACACCTTAACCTTTGGTCTTATGCTGGTATTATAAGGGGTTATGTAACAAGACCCAAGAACTATGACTACATACATTTTTTTTGTATTAAGAATGTGCATTCATTTTATTATTAGTACTTTGTAAATAGTTTTAAAGCACAAATAGTATTTTTTAGTTAATATTCATCTAAGAAATATATTTTGATGAATTAATGGATTTTTGAATTAAATAATATTTTAATAAAATATTATTATTACTAATAAATTACATTTTATTAAATATAAATGATCGTACAATTTTTTATAAATAAAATTTTAATTTTTATTAAGGTTTGAAAGCTGTTTTTGTCAAAACCCATGAATTTTTGATAAATGTCGATTTTTTTAAAATAAAAAATTCACATATGTAGAAAATTATTTATATAAAATGAATATTATTTTTGTAATTAGGACATCAAAATTATGAAATGGTTATTTTTTCATAATATTCTGAGACTATCGAATTTTTGGGTAAAAATTAAATACCGTTTTAATATATAATGTGTTTTTTGACATCATAATGACCTAATAGTGATGTAATAAAATATTATAAACATTATGTTAGGCAAATATATGTTTTATCATTAAAATAATGTGATTTTAGATTTGTTTTATTTATTTTTCAAAGCTTTAGTGGACCCTCCAAGACTTATAAAACATTTTGTCTTTTAAATTGTTTTCCTTGAGAGGGTGACTCACCTACATGTAATAAACCCTATTATTTTAATAATTTAGGCCATTGGAATCATAAAATATTGTATTAAACTCCCATTTTTCAAAACCCATGGGCATAAACCATGATCTCGATTGTAGTTTTGATTAGTTTAATGTGTGGTGGACCAAATCTAAATAATAAAGAATCCCCTCTCCTTTCCTATATAAACCCACCAAAGATCCCACTTCCTATTCACTCAAAGCCTTTTAGTTATGTCCAATGTCCACCCTATTCTCTCTAAAACCCTCCCAAGGCACCACAAGCTCCCAAAATCCTCTCTCAATCCTTTCCTAGGCCTTTGGAAGCACACTTCCAAGTACGGGATTTCTTCTTTTCTCATTTTTTTCCAATTTTCTTTAAGTTGGTATGCCATTTTGTTTTCAATTAAAAATTTTGGGGTATAATTTATCACCTCCTACATACTTCCATATTTTTTTTGATGATGGGATACCCCTTTCTCTCTCATTAATGCCTCCCATGTACACCTGTCACCATGGAAAAATTCTGGGAGGGATTTCTCTCTCCTCTTTTACATCCAAGTAATTATATTGTATTATGCATCTAAATTCAATTAAATTTTTTGGAAAATGTATTTATATGACCCCTTACTGTCCATTTCATGTAAATCTAATGATACACCTCTTTATATCTCATCAACCATTTTTTAAGAGTTCTTATTTCAGGCCGTTATGCAGCCGAAATTGCAATACGATTTCCCCATCCAATGTCATTGTGTAGTGAATACCATGAAAATTTATCTATCAAGGGTATTCACCATTAGGAAAATTTACTTATTTATTATAAAGCTTCATTTATGTATTCCACATCCATTTATTGTGGAATAAATGATGATGATTGATTCCATGTTGTATGATCCATGTGGCCCACTTATGCCTGAAATAAAATGTTTAAGAAGGGTGTGCCATGATATTGCTGCAATGCATTGGGTAAAGTAAAGTATCATGATAAGTCATGTTAAATGAGTGTTTATTCATGATAATTCAAGTGAAATAACGGTTTAGTCGTGCTTCATGTGCAATGAGGGTTTACTCATGCTCCATGTGCAAGGAGCCTTGGCTCGTGCTAATTCCATGTTAAGTGTTGTTTCCACATTTCAATGTTATGATTATCATGATTTATCATGCCTTTATGTTAATGTATCTCTTGTACTCCATTGATATTCCTATTTCCTAACATGTATTGAAATCTTCATGTTATTCCTTGTTTACTCCTTTTTCAAAGCTTTATAGCTCACCCTTTTTATGTATGTCCTCAGGTTATCCCATGAAATGCTAAGTACGATGGAATGTAGTGGTCATGAGAAGGATTTTTTCAACAAGATGTTGAGTTCTATGTTTTAAGTTGTTATGTAATGTTCCTAATCCCCAAAGAAACTAGACCTATCGATCTTTTATTCTGTATGAAGTTATGTTTTTATGTAATAAATCATGTTTAAGTATGTAATAATGAGTAGGGTTGTTATAGTAACAACACTCCTAAGGAGGGGAGTGATAAATCAGTCCTAGATGTGGAGAAGAGGACACCAAGTCAACATAGTCGCACTGGGGTGCCAATGAGGAACCTGTGAGGTGCATATCTTGTTCCTCGGTGAAGCATGTGTGCCTTGGATGTGGTGTATGATGAGCCAAGTGTTGTCTTAATCTCTGGGTTGTTCCAGGTGAAGCTTGTGATGTCTATGCTGAGTCGTTGGAGGGCGTGGTTGGATATGAAAACAGGTTGTGATAAGAGAAGTTGGGGGTCCTATAACTCCAATGAATATTAGGGTTAGACTCACATAATTTTTCTTTGTGTGGTTTTGGAACATCGTGAAGTTGAGTGAACCATGGACATATGATGTGGTGTCATTTCGAGGGTGAAGCCGATGACAGTCCGGTAGGCGGTAATTACATGATGGTGGAATTCTACTAGAATTCAGAGAAAGACCATAGGGGGTTTATGGGATGTTAATTATAGGCTTCTAGTTAGTAAGCACCTTGGGATGGTGAGGAAAAGGGTAACATACCATCAGTGGAATTTGGGAGTCCTAGGGCAAGCCAGTTGAAGGTGGTCTGACCTGAGATGGTAAACATGAATGGGTGTGGTAAGAGTTACTCACCTCTGGGTTTAGGATGTAGCGGAAAGTGCCTTCTTAGAAATAAAGAGTACTTTATTGAGGTCAAGTTGATCTTAGTCCTTTAAGGGATAGTTTATGAATGTCCTTTCATTTTGTTTCGATGGTGCAGTTGGATGAAAATGTAGGGTAATGCCCCTATGGATTCTTGGGAACGGTGAGTTAGAACATATCAAGTAATGGAAAAGTTGAGTCGAGTTCTGGTGGGCCTCCATCAATGGGGGAGGATCCAAGTAACTGAACATGGTGGACATAACCATACTAGATAAATTGACGGTTGATGACGTGATCTATGTTTTGGATTGGAAGGACTCGAGTGGTCACTGTTTGGGTAAGTTGGCCTTGGTATAGAGCTTTGGAATGAGTTTAGTTGGTTGAGTAACCGAGAGTTTTGAGTGGGGTTTGGTTGTATAGTTATGGAATGGAATCCTTTGAAGATGTCATTGGAATTATCATGTGTTCTCATTCCAGTGATTCAGGGTTTGTCACTGATAGAGTTTGGAAAACAAAGGAATATTATGCCATGTGAATTTAGTCATGAGTTGTATAGAGGATCCGACCTATGGGTTACCGATTGGTTCTTTCATAATGATGTGATGCTATTTGATAACTCTCTATGTGTTGTTAGTTAAGTTTTGTCACCTAATTTTTCCCCCATGGAGTTATCGTGGTGGAAATGGTTGAAGTGGATGCATCCTTGATGAGTTTTCAGCTCCTATCATGGTTGTAGGGAGTAAGGCTTGGGGGGAAAGTTTGTGTCATTGTTTCATGTTCGACGGACTTCGAGATGTGAAACCAGAAATATGGGAGATGTAAATGGATATAAAAGAATATTAGAATGACCTTTAGTTACCGATGTTTAGTTATTCCTGGAAGAGAGGCTCAAGGATGAGCCACTATAAGGTGGGGAGGTTGTAAGATCACAGAAATTCTTAAGGCATGTTTTTGTTTAAGTTTTGTTTGGGACTGTTCCTTTTGGCTAGATGAGTGTTTCCCCATATTCATGTGAAAACCTGAGGGTGTTTCAGTGGTTTGAGACATGAAAGATGAAGAAAAGGGAATTCATGGGAATGTTTCACAGTTTGCGCATGGTTATGGAAAACCATGTTAACCATCTTGGGTAATCAGGCAGTCATGGACAGATACTTACGCACAATTTGCATATGGATTGGAAAATTGTGAAAAATCTCCAGGAAAACATGCGAAGGAGGTGACTTTTGGGCAATAGCTTCTGCACTGTTTGCGCAAGGTTTCGCAAACTAGGTGGGTAAACTGTGTGGCCTAGAAACATTGAGAGAATTTAAAAAATGAAACACCGGGATTTTAAAATCCAACTCGGGATTTCCCTACATTCCTCCCCTATCAACCCTAGTGAAAAAATTAGATGATCCAATCTTCCAAGAGGTGTTCCTTATTCGATTCTTGGCTGTTATCGATGCCTTTGGTTACAGATCGATGCGCATGGTATGTCTAATCCTCTCATCCCTTCTCATTTTCAGATTAGAGATTGTGGTTCTCCCATCTTCTTCAAAATCTCTAAATCCCACTGTTTTTCAATGGAACCTAGGTTGGGGGTTGAATATGTGTTGAATCCAAATCTATGGCTACAATTAAGAGTGATTTCATCATTGGATTCGAGGTAGGTGATCTACAAGTATTATCCCATAGTTTAATTTTGGATTTGTGCATGGAAGTTGGTGTTCTTGTTTTTCCCTTTATTTTGTTCTTGGTTCCATTGAAGTGTTTAATAAAAATGGGTGTCTAACTGACCAATTCAAACCCTCATAATCCTCATGGGATTCATTTAGGATGACCACACCATTTTAGGTCCACGCATGGGGTGCTCCGACAAACCCATACCGAGAGTGAGGTAGGGTTAAGTGGTGGGTTACCAAATAAGAATTTGAAACCCATATATAAAGTCTCTTAATGATTGATTAAGTTATAAATAGAATAATGATAAATATTCATAGGGTGATAAAAGCATAAAGTGTTGTTATAATGACATGAAAATTGGTAATTGGGTTGAAATAGATTATGTCGATTGTTCATGAATTTGGATAGAAATTCCTAACATGGTTAGGGCATGTCAAATGGTGAACTTGCAATTAGATAATGGAATGGAAAATGGGGAATGTTTCAATGGGTAGTAATAAGGGAATGGATGAAATGGTGGACTGGGTTAATACATGATAATTAGGTGGTACACCTAAATGATTGAACGTAATAAAGAGATTGTGTTATGTGATATGAGAAATGTTCCTGAAATTCATAAGTGGGTAAATTCTTGTGAAATGATAAATGGGCTAAATGGGTTAATAAATGGTCCATGGTGAATTCACCTGAGGAATAAGAGATTATTGAATACACCTAATGGGTTAAGGAATTGGAATGAGAATTTGGCTAAATGAATATGAATTGTACATGGTATATTTAATAATTGGTTATGGCATAGTTTTAATTCCAATGTTTTTGTATTGAATTGTGATATACAATAGTATTTAATATGCATGGTTGTGTTATGTTATGGTTTTTATGAGTTCATAAATAATCATGTTCACATGGCATGGTAAAGTGGGGTATTGACTTGAGGTTCTAATCCCATGGTTTTAGTTAGATTGAGGCTCTAAACACCACCCTAAAATGAATGGGTTCGTGAAGGGTAAAGGGGCTATATTCCCCTAATAGTTGAAATCCACCAGGACTGAGGGTTCGAGGTGAGGAGAATATTTTGATGCGATATGTGGTTCCCTATTGAGATAGGGACTTGATTTGTTTCCCCGATTCATTGTGATTGATTTCCTTATACCCTTGTGTAGATGATAATTATGCCTAACTCATGGAAAATTTGATCAATATGGTTTATTTAATGAAGATGTCGTAAGAAATGAAATGGGGATAAATGATAGGAATAAATAAAATCATATATGTAAACATATAACACCGAAACTGTCATGAACCCCTCCCACCAAAGATGCCCCTCCTGAGCTGGAAATGGTGAAAGAGATATAATGACCCCCGAGTCCCGCCTCCAGTAGGCCCAGGGGTGGCAACTAGCACCAAGGGTATGAGTTTTCACAAATATGGGAGGCATTACACTTTTTATTATTTAAGATCGGGAAATAGGACAAGTCAACCAACAAAAAGGAAAAGAACAAGTGTATAGAAATAAACCCAAACCAATCCCACATGCATGTTTAAATAGTTATGATACAAGGTACAAGAAAGCTAAAAAAGTACAATACCAAAAGAAACAAGAGTACAACAAAATGCAACAACTCCAACTGTCCCAACTAGTAGGGTCCCGCATAGCCCTGGTAGTCCTCCTGAAACCTAAACGTAAACGTATGGTGAGCATAAATGTATACTCAGTAGGGAAACCTAAAGCTCTCATGCACAAGTGGGGAGACATCCTAATGCCCCGTGAGATAACAGAAGAACCAAAACCTAGCAAGGAATCTATCCACCTAGCCTAACTAGTCACACTCACCAAGTAACACAAGTCAATTGAGTATAGTAGTAATGTTATCAAAGTATGGGTACCCCGCACCACCTTCCCACTGGATACTGCTCAATCCCTCACACCTAATTATCTGATGCTTACCCCTCTTCTCGAGCTAGTGCCGCAACTTGGCCATACGAAGCTCGAGCTAGTGCCGCAACCTGGCCATACGAAGCTCATAGTAACCCGCCGTCACACAATCCTCGGCCATCACCACATCTCATCCCGAAAACACCTGGGAACCACATCACATCTCATCCCAAAGATTCTTAGGAAACATCTGTCCTAACCTGCCCGAAGGATCGTGGGCTATAGAACCTGGAAGAGGGAGTATAGGGAAGAACAGTAACCAGCCATCCAAAATGTCCTTTGGATGTTTGGAATAACACCCCCCATCCCACGGGTGTTCGGCACGTAGTGCTCAACGTGGGTGGGGTGCGTAAAGAAACATTGAAAGATACAGATTTATATAATTATATCAACCACTCATCCCATCCTAAGGCTTCTACACAAATGATCTAAGCATATTCCTTAGCACTGTTACCTCGAGAGTATGCACACAATAAGCAATCCCTAACCCCCATTTATGTTTTCATGTTCAACAGCTTTAGTTGTCAATTATTTTAACTATTGGGAAACTATCAACAACCAAACCAAATTGAGTGTTGATAAAAATATCCCTGCCAACCACAACAAAAGTTAGGGAAAACACAATCAATCACATACTAACTCCTTAACAATTTAATTATCATATCCATCTTTAATTCACTTCCATCACAAAACCCCACCGTTCATTTATTCCGAAGTTCCACATATAAATTCATTTTCCACATTACACATTTCCATTAATTTTCCCCCGTATATAGTCCACTACTAACCAATTTAATAATATTCACCACCCATCATTGCAGCCCCGTTGCCAATCACCATATCACACAACAACCCAGAAATTACCAGTTCACACATCCCATGACAAAACCAACCCAACACCAATATGTTCATTATTCCGTTTTGTTGAACCGAGGTGATCACACAATGGTTTCGAGTTTTCATTTAATCAACCATCTTTACGTGGCTAAAAAAATCCATTTTATGGAGAAAATTCCACCCACAATAAAATACCGAAGGAGAGGGAAACATTTAATTGCGCAAGAAAAGGCCCCCAACGACTGTGATTTTTAGTAGATAGAAGCCTATTAAAAATACAACATAATCACATAATAAAAAAAGATAGAATAACAACACACACAAACTTCCCCATCCCCGTTCTTTAACGAGTTATTTTCTTTATTTAATGGTTCAATTGTATCCCTAGAAAACAAAAGGACACCCACCCCGCATGATGCTTAATTTAGAGAGACGAAGGTGAGATCTCTATCTCAACTGGTTCCTATTCCCTTCTATGAACACGACCACCACGATCGCAAGGCTTCTCCGAGAACGACTGCACCCACACGTCGGAGCACCACAGAATCGACAACACAAGAAACTCCCTCAACACGAAGATCACATGCCGTATCACGGAAAGAAAATGGGAGAAGTAGGATCAGAAAGAGAATAGAAGAAACGAGGTTTAACATACCTTTTTAGAGTCGTTCGTCAAAGATCGTAGTTCCCATCAATTATCAACAGTCTCCTCAGTTGGAAACTATGTAGGGGATGTCGAATAAGAGGGAACAGAACAGGGTGTACGATGTTCTACTCGCTGACAGAATCTCGTAGCCACTGACGGATCGACGATCGGAGTCCGGATGAAGAAGTAAGAGGAGGAATACTTCCCGATCATCCAAGAGCGTCGTCGTGCGAAGAAGAAGCGATAGGTCTGAAAATAATCCGTGACCCTTTCTTATATAGGCAATGAATAGGTAAAATGATATGCAACGTGTATTAATGAATACACGGTGTGACCATAAACCTGTTACGTTGTTTGACTGGTCAGCACACGACACATCACACAGTTTCCAAGCGTTTAATGATAATGTTAATAATAAATTAATATTAGGTGTTTCTTTGACCCAAGACAAAAGTCATAAAAATATATTCATCATTGGCCTTAAAATGACCATCTTAATTTTAGGGTTACATAGTCGCTGACGGTTCATCAAATGGATATCGTATGAGGGAGTTATCATCAAATTAAGATTTTTTTAACCAATTAATAATAATATTATTATATTTATTTTTAAAAAAGAGAGGATATAAGTCTCTCTCTAATCACAATTTTCAATTCACTCACGCCCAACACATTCACTTCCCATGCGCCTCACATGGGATTTTGAATATTTTGTTTATTTATTTATTAATATAAATAATAGAAAATAAGACCTCAAAACAAGGGGCTCCATGCTGAATGTGTAGCACCCCCACCTCCTAAATTCCTTTCCAACAATTATATATATTATTAATAATAAGAGAAAAGGAGGCGTTGTGATATCCCCTCCTCAAAAACATACACAACAATGCGCCTCACCATGACCATCATGCGCCTCATGGTTAATTTATTTTATTTAATTATTTTAATAATTATCATCAATTAACACTAAAAGAAATCTGCAGTTTAACGATGGTTTTTTCATGGTAGTTTTAAAAACTGATGCTAAACGTGTTTCGGGCCACCATTTCACGGCGGTTTTTAAACCACCGCGAAAAAACCGCCATGAAATGCCATAATTTTTTTTGTTTAAATTTTTTCAAGGATTAGCAGCTTTTTTTTAAAAAATTGCCACGAAATAGCGGTGGTTTCGGTTAAACTTCCGCGAAATGAAAGGAAAAAAATAAAAAAACACGAGAACCCCCGAAATCACTAAAACAACCATAACTTTTGATCCGGGCGTCCGTTGGAGCGCCACGACCAGTAAAATCGAATCTCATGAAGAGATCTACATGAAAATATAATCAAAATCATGAGACGGTCTAAGGTGTGGAAGATATTAGAGTTATAAGAATGTTGAAAAAAGTTCTCCAACTTCAAATGACCATAACTTTCGCTCCTGGTGTCCGTTTGGGCTCTACCACATATCAAATCGAAGCCAGCAAAGAGAGCTACGCACCAGTTAGACACAAGAAAGCTTCTGTCATGTTTTTCGACCACAAAACCCCTCTGAAGGCCTCCAAAATCCCGTTTTTATCACCGGTGTCCCATCGAACTTGTCTTCAAACAGACCTAACTTTCGATCCGCGTGTCAGTTCGGACTCCTCCAACTGCCAGATCATAGCTCGTTCCATGAGATTCATTTCGACTAGTCACGGTGCCCACATGCACTCTTCGATCATATGTTATAGCCTTTTTAGTGGGTATTAGGTTTGTTATGTTTTTCGATGCCTCGTTTCTAGCACCCGTTCCCCGTCAGCTTTTTTTTAAATGGTCGTAACTTCCGATCCGCCTGTTCATTCGAAATATTTCACTTTTCAGGTTGAATATCGTTTCAGGATCTTTAATTTGACAAGTCGCAGATCTAAAATAGACTCTAGGTTAATAAGTTATCTCTGTTAATGTGAGTCCAATGTTTTTGTCTCTTTATGACCGTTTTGATGGGTTTTAACGGTTTCTCCATTTATTACTATTTATTTGGGTTTCTAAGACTTATTATCTTTATCAATTGTTTTTTGTGGGTTATTATGATGATTATGTTGAATTATTAAGGGGTTTTCCAAAGTTTTCATGAGTTTTCATGCATTCTCATTCTTTCTAATGCCTCATTCTTTATATGCTTCTCCATCCGTTTTCATGCGTTTTCATGATTTTTCATCCCTTACCACGTCTTTTCATGCTTTTTCATCTGTTTCCTTTATTATTTATTTATTATTTATATTTACTTATTAATTATAATTTATAATTTATTATTAATTATTTATTAGTACTAACAATAAAATATTATTAATAATAATAATATTTGTTACTGGTTATTTATTATTTAGTATTTATTATTTATTATTTATTATTTATATTTATTATTTATTATTTATTATTTATATTTATTTATTATTTATATTTATTTATTAGTTATTATTTATATTTATTTATTATTTATATATTATATTATTTATTATTTATATTTATTATTTATATTTATTAATTAGTAATTATTAATTATTAATTATTAATTATTAATTATTATTTACTATTAATTATTTATATTTATTTATTATTTATATTTACTTATTATTTATTATTTATATTTATTTATTATTTATTATTTATTATTTATTTGTTATTTATTA